>CM035797.1:39476343-39696343 GCA_020466265.1 Siphamia tubifer
AATAAAAATCCAACAAACAACTAACTCTAAAAACACTAACAATCCAACAAGCGAACAACTAACACTAAAAAACACTAAAAATCCAATTAACACTAAAAAACACTAAAATCCAACAAACGACTAACTCTAAAAACACTAAAAATCCAACAAACGACTAACTCTAAAAACACTAAAAATCCAACAAACGACTAACTCTAAAAACACTAAAAATCCAACAAACAAACAACTAACACTAAAAAACACTAAAAATCCAATTAACACTAAAAAACACTAAAAATCCACCAAACGACTAACTCTAAAAACACTAACAATCCAACAAACGCACAACTAACACTAAAAACACTAAAAATCAAACAAACTAACACTAAAAAAACAAAAAATCAAATAATTTAACAACACTAAAAAAACAAAAAATCAAAAAATTAACAACACTAAAAACACAAAAAACCAAACAAAGAACTAACACTAAAAAAACATTAAAAATCCAACTAACACTAAAAACAAAAAAAATCCAACAAACGCACAACTAAAACTAAAAAACACTAAAAATCCAACAAAAAAACAAAAAAACACTAAAAATCCAACAAAAAAACAACTAACTCTAAAAACACTAAAAATCCAACAAACGCACAAATAACACTAAAAAAACACTAAAAATCCAACAAAAAACCAGAAAAACACTAAAAATCCAACAAATAAACAACACTAAAAACACTAAAAATCCAACTAACACAAAAAACCCAAAAAACAACTAACACTAAAAAAACACTTAAAATCCAACAAACAACTAACTCTAAAAACACTAAAAATCCAACTAACACTAAAAAACACTAAAAATCCAACAAATAAACAACACTAAAAACACTAAAAATCCAACTAACACAAAAAACCCAACAAACAACTAACACTAAAAAAACACTTAAAATCCAACAAACAAACAACTAACTCTAAAAACACTAAAAATCCAACTCACACTAAAGACACTAAAAATCAAACAAACACTAAAAAAACAAAAAAACCAACAAATAAACAACACTAAAAACACTAAAAATCCAACTAACACAAAAACCCAACAAACTAACACTAAAAAACACTTAAAATCCAACAAACAACTAACTCTAAAAACACTAAAAATCCAACTAACACTAAAAACACTAAAAATCAAACTAACACAAAAAACCCAACAAACAACTAACACTAAAAAAACACTTAAAATCCAACAAACAACTAACACAACTAACACAAAAAAACCCAACAAACAACTAACACTAAAAAACACTAAAAATCCAACAAACAACTAACACTAAAAAACACTAAAAATCCAACAAACGCAAAACTAACACTAAAAACACTAAAAATCCAACTAACAAACAACTAACTCTAAAAACACTAAAAAATCCAACTCACACTAAAAACAATAAAAATCCAACAAACGCACAACTAAAACTAAAAACACTAAAAATCCAACAAAAAAACAACTAACTCTAAAAACACTAAAAATCCAACAAACGCACAAATAACACTAAAAAAACACTAAAAATCCAACAAATAAACAACACTAAAAACACTAAAAATCCAACAAACGCACAACTAACACAAAAAAAACAATAAAAATCCAACAAATAAACAACACTAAAAACACTAAAAATCCAACTAACACAAAAAACCCAACAAACTAACACTAAAAAACACTTAAGATCCAACAAACAAACAACTAACTCTAAAAACACTAAAAATCCAACAAACGCACAAATAACACTAAAAAAACACTAAAAATCCAACAAAAAAACACTAAAAATCCAACAAATAAACAACACTAAAAACACTAAAAATCCAACAAACGCACAACTAACAAAAAAAACACTAAAAATCCAACAAATAAACAACACTAAAAACACTAAAAATCCAACTAACACAAAAAACCCAACAAACAACTAACACTAAAAAAAACACTTAAAAATCCAACAAACAAACAACACTAAAAACACTAAAAATCCAACAAACAACTAACACAACTAACACAAAAAAACCCAACAAACAACCAACTAACACTAAAAAAAACTAAAAATCCAACAAACGACTAACTCTAAAAACACTAAAAATCCAACAAACGCACAAATAACACTAAAAAACACTTAAAATCCAACAAACAAACAACTAACACTAAAAACACTAAAAATCCAACAAACAAACAACTAACACTAAAAATCCTACTCACACTAAAAACACTAAAAATCCAACTAACACTAAAGACACTAAAAATCAAACAAACACTAAAAAAACAAAAAATCCAACTAACACAAAAAACCCAACAAACTAACACTAAATAACACTTAAAATCCAACAAACAACTAACTCTAAAAACACTAAAAACCCAACTAACACCAAAAACACTAAAAATCAAACAAACTAACACTAAAAACACTAAAAATCCAACAAATAAACAACACTAAAGACACTAACAATCCAACAAATAAACAAAACTAAAAACACTAAAAATCCAACTAACACAAAAAACCCAACAAACAACTAACACTAAAAAAACACTTAAAATCCAACAAACAACTAACACAACTAACACAAAAAAACCCAACAAACAACTAACACTAAAAAACACTAAAAATCCAACAAATTAAACAACACTTAAAAACACTAAAAATCCAACAAACGCACAACTAACACTAAAAACAATAAAAATCCAACAAACAACTAACTCTAAAAACACTAACAATCCAACAAACAAACAACTAACACTAAAAAACACTAAAAATCCAACAAACAAACAACTAACAC
The DNA here is from genome assembly GCA_020466265.1 of Siphamia tubifer. NCBI lineage: Eukaryota > Metazoa > Chordata > Actinopteri > Kurtiformes > Apogonidae > Siphamia > Siphamia tubifer. The sequence goes on from CM035797.1 coordinate 39,479,137, forward strand.
TAAAAAACACTAAAAATCCAATTAACACTAAAAAACACTAAAAATCCAACAAACGACTAACTCTAAAAACACTAAAAATCCAACAAACGACTAACTCTAAAAACACTAACAATCCAACAAACGCACAAATAACACTAAAAAACACTTAAAATCCAACAAACAAACAACTAACACTAAAAACACTAAAAATCCAACTCACACTAAAAACACTAAAAGTCCAACAAACAACTAACACTAAAAACACTAAAAATCCAACAAACAACTAACACAACTAACACAAAAAAACCCAACAAACAACCAACTAACACTAAAAAAAACTAAAAATCCAACAAACGACTAACACTAAAAAACACAAAAAACCCAACAAACAACCAACTAACACTAAAAACACTAAAAATCCAACTGACACTAAAAACAATAAAAATCCAACAAACGCACAACTAAAACTAAAAAACACTAAAAATCCAACAAAAAAACAAAAAAACACTAAAAATCCAACAAAAAAACAACTAACTCTAAAAACACTAAAAATCCAACAAACGCACAAATAACACTAAAAAACACTAAAAATCCAACAAAAAACCAGAAAAACACTAAAAATCCAACAAATAAACAACACTAAAAACACTAAAAATCCAACTCGCACTAAAAACAATAAAAATCCATCAAACTCACAACTAACTAAAAAAAACTAAAAATCCAACAAATAAACAACACTAAAAACACTAAAAATCCAACTAACACAAAAAACCCAACAAACAACTAACACTAAAAAAAACACTTAAAACCCAACAAACAACCAACTAAAACTAAAAAACACTAAAAATCCAACAAAAAAACAAAAAAACACTAAAAATCCAACAAAAAAACAACTAACTCTAAAAACACAAAAAAATCCAACAAACGCACAAATAACACTAAAAAAACACTAAAAATCCAACAAAAAACCAGAAAAACACTAAAAATCCAACAAATAAACAACACAAAAAACACTAAAAATCCAACAAAAAACCAGAAAAACACTAAAAATCCAACAAATAAACAACACTAAAAACACTAAAAATCCAACTAACACAAAAAACCCAAAAAACAACTAACACTAAAAAAACACTTAAAATCCAACAAACAACTAACTCTAAAAACACTAAAAATCCAACTCACACTAAAAAACACTAAAAATCCAACAAATAAACAACACTAAAACACTAAAAATCCAACTAACACAAAAAACCCAACAAACAACTAACACTAAAAAAACACTTAAAATCCAACAAACAAACAACTAACTCTAAAAACACTAAAAATCCAACTCACACTAAAGACACTAAAAATCAAACAACTAACACTAAAAAAACACTTAAAATCCAACAAACAACTAACACAACTAACACAAAAAAACCCAACAAACAACTAACACTAAAAAACACTTAAAATCCAACAAACAACTAACACAACTAACACAAAAAAACCCAACAAACAACTAACACTAAAAAACACTAAAAATCCAACAAACGCACAACTAACACTAAAAACACTAAAAATCCAACTCACACTAAAAACAATAAAAATCCAACAAACAACTAACTCTAAAAACACTAACAATCCAACAAACAAACAACTAACACTAAAAACACAAAAAATCCAACAAACAACTAACACAACTAACACAAAAAAACCCAACAAACAACTAACACTAAAAACACTAAAAATCCAACTAACAAACAACTAACTCTAAAAACACTAAAAAATCCAACTCACACTAAAAACAATAAAAATCCAACAAACGCACAACTAAAACTAAAAAACACTAAAAATCCAACAAAAAAACACTAAAAATCCAACAAAAAAACAACTAACTCTAAAAACACTAAAAATCCAACAAACGCACAAATAACACTAAAAAAACACTAAAAAAATCCAACAAATAAACAACACTAAAAACACTAAAAATCCAACAAACGCACAACTAACACAAAAAAACACTAAAAATCCAACAAATAAACAACACTAAAAAACACTAAAAATCCAACTAACACAAAAAACCCAACAAACTAACACTAAAAAACACTTAAGATCCAACAAACAAACAACTAACTCTAAAAACACTAAAAATCCAACAAACGCACAAATAACACTAAAAAAACACAAAAAATCCAACAAAAAAACACTAAAAATCCAACAAATAAACAACACTAAAAACACTAAAAATCCAACAAACGCACAACTAACAAAAAAACACTAAAAATCCAACAAATAACACTAAAAACACTAAAAATCCAACTAACACAAAAAACCCAACAAACTAATACTAAAAAACACTTAAAATCCAACAAACAAACAACTAACACTAAAAAACCACTAAAAATCCAACAAATAAACAACACTAAAAACACTAAAAATCCAACAAACAACTAACACAACTTACACAAAAAAACCCAACAAACAACCAACTAACACTAAAAAAAACTAAAAATCCAACAAACGACTAACTCTAAAAAAACTAAAAATCCAACAAACGACTAACACTAAAAAACACTAAAAATCCAACAAACAACTAACACTAAAAAACACTAAAAATCCAACAAACAACTAACACAACTAACACAAAAAAACCCAACAAACAACCAACTAACACTAAAAAAAACTAAAAATCCAACAAACAACTAACACTAAAAACACTAAAAATCCAACAAACAACTAACACAACTAACACAAAAAAACCCAACAAACAACCAACTAACACTAAAAAAAACCTAAAAATCCAACAAACGACTAACACTAAAAAACACAAAAAACCCAACAAACAACCAACTAACACTAAAAACACTAAAAATCCAACTGACACTAAAAACAATAAAAATCCAACAAACGCACAACTAAAACTAAAAAACACTAAAAATCCAACAAAAAACAAAAAAACACTAAAAATCCAACAAAAAAACAACTAACTCTAAAAACAGTAAAAATCCAACAAACGCACAAATAACACTAAAAAAACACTAAAATACCAACAAAAAACCAGAAAAACACTAAAAATCCAACAAATAAACAACACTAAAAACACTAAAAATCCAACTAACACAAAAAACCCAAAAAAACAACTAACACTAAAAAAACACTTAAAATCCAACAAACAACTAACTCTAAAACACTAAAAATCCAACTCGCACTAAAAAACACTAAAAATCCAACAAATAAACAACACTAAAAACACTAAAAATCCAACTAACACAAAAAACCCAACAAACAACTAACACTAAAAAACACTTAAAATCCAACAAACAAACAACTAACTCTAAAAACACTAAAAATCCAACTCACACTAAATACACTAAAAATCAAACAAACACTAAAAAAAACAAAAAATCCAACAAATAAACAACACTAAAAACACTAAAAATCCAACTAACACAAAAAACCCAACAAACTAACACTAAAAAACACTTAAAATCCAACAAACAACTAACACTAAAAACACTAAAAATCCAACTAACACTAAAAACACTAAAAATCCAACTAACACAAAAAACCCAAAAAACAACTAACACTAAAAAAACACTTAAAATCCAACAAACAACTAACTCTAAAAACACTAAAAATCCAACAAATAAACAACACTAAAAACACTAAAAATCCAACTAACACAAAAAACCCAACAAACTAACACTAAAAAACACTTAAAATCCAACAAACAACTAACTCTAAAAACACTAAAAATCCAACTAACACTAAAAATCAAACAAACTAACACTAAAAAAACAAAAAATCCAACAAATAAACAACATTAAAACACTAAAAATCCAACAAATAAACAACACTAAAAACACTAACAATCCAACAAATAAACAAAACTAAAAACACTAAAAATCCAACTAACACAAAAAACCCAACAAACAACTAACACTAAAAAAACACTTAAAATCCAACAAACAACTAACACAACTAACACAAAAAAACCCAACAAACAACTAACACTAAAAAACTCTAAAAATCCAACAAACAACTAACACTAAAAACACTAAAAATCCAACAAACGCACAACTAACACTAAAAACAATAAAAATCCAACAAACAACTAACTCTAAAAACACTAACAATCCAACAAACAACTAACACTAAAAAACACTAAAAATCCAATTAACACTAAAAAACACTAAAAATCCAACAAACGGCTAACTCTAAAAACACTAACAATCCAACAAGCGAACAACTAACACTAAAAAACACTAAAAATCCAATTAACACTAAAAAACACTAAAAATCCACAAACGATTAACTCTAAAAAACACTAACAATCCAACAAACTCACAACTAACACTAAAAACACTAAAAATCAAACAAACTAACACTAAAAAAACAAAAAATCAAATAATTAAACAACACTAAAAACACAAAAAACCAAACAAAGAACTAACACTAAAAAAACATTAAAAATCCAACTAACACTAAAAACAAAAAAAATCCAACAAATGCACAACTAACACTAAAAAACACAAAAAACCCAACAAACAACCAACTAACACTAAAAACACTAAAAATCCAACTGACACTAAAAACAATAAAAATCCAACTGACACTAAAAACAATAAAAATCCAACAAACGCACAACTAAAACAAAAAAACACTAAAAATCCAACAAAAAAACAACTAACTCTAAAAACACTAAAAATCCAACAAACGCACAAATAACACTAAAAAAACACTAAAAATCCAACAAAAAACCAGAAAAACACAAAAAATCCAACAAATAAACAACACTAAAAACACTAAAAATCCAACTAACACAAAAAACCCAAAAAACAACTAACACTAAAAAAACACTTAAAATCCAACAAACAAACAACTAACTCTAAAAACACTAAAAATCCAACTCACACTAAAGACACTAAAAATCAAACAAACACTAAAAAAACAAAAAATCCAACAAATAAACAACACTAAAAACACTAAAAATCCAACTAACACAAAAAACCCAACAAACTAACACTAAAAAACACTTAAAATCCAACAAACAACTAACTCTAAAAACACTAAAAATCCAACTAACACTAAAAACACTAAAAATCCAACTAACACTAAAAACACAAAAAATCAAACAAACTAACACTAAAAAAACAAAAAATCCAACAAATAAACAACACTAAAAACACTAAAAATCCAACAAATAAACAACACTAAAAACACTAACAATCCAACAAATAAACAAAACTAAAAACACTAAAAATCCAACTAACACAAAAAACCCAACAAACAACTAACACTAAAAAAACACTTAAAATCCAACAAACAACTAACACAACTAACACAAAAAAACCCAACAAACAACTAACACTAAAAAACACTAAAAATCCAACAAACAACTAACACTAAAAAACACTAAAAATCCAACAAACGCACAACTAACACTAAAAACACTAAAAATCCAACTAACAAACAACTAACTCTAAAAACACTAAAAAATCCAACTCACACTAAAAACAATAAAAATCCAACAAACGCACAACTAAAACTGAAAAACACTAAAAATCCAACAAAAAAACACTAAAAATCCAACAAAAAAACAACTAACTCTAAAAACACTAAAAATCCAACAAACGCACAAATAACACTAAAAAAACACTAAAAATCCAACAAAAAAACACTAAAAATCCAACAAATAAACAACACTAAAAACACTAAAAATCCAACAAACGCACAACTAACAAAAAAAACACTAAAAATCCAACAAATAAACAACACTAAAAACAATAAAAATCCAACAAACGCACAACTAAAACTAAAAAACACTAAAAATCCAACAAAAAAACAACTAACTCTAAAAACACTAAAAATCCAACAAACGCACAAATAACACTAAAAAAACACAAAAAATCCAACAAAAAAACACTAAAAATCCAACAAATAAACAACACTAAAAACACTAAAAATCCAACAAACGCACAACTAACAAAAAAAACACTAAAAATCCAACAAATAAACAACACTAAAAACACTAAAAATCCAACTAACACAAAAAACCCAACAAACTAATACTAAAAAACACTTAAAATCCAACAAACAACTAACACTAAAAAACCACTAAAAATCCAACAAATAAACAACACTAAAAACACTAAAAATCCAACAAACAACTAACACAACTAACACAAAAAAACCCAACAAACAACCAACTAACACTAAAAAAAACTAAAAATCCAACAAACGCACAAATAACACTAAAAAACACTTAAAATCCAACAAACAAACAACTAACACTAAAAACACTAAAAATCCAACTCACACTAAAAACACTAAAAATCCAACAAATAAACAACACTAAAAACACTAACAATCCAACAAATAAACAAAACTAAAAACACTAAAAATCCAACTAACACAAAAAACCCAACAAACAACTAACACTAAAAACACTAAAAATCCAACTCACACTAAAAACACTAAAAATCCAACAAATAAACAACACTAAAAACACTAACAATCCAACAAATAAACAACACTAAAAACACTAAAAATCCAACAAACAACTAACACAACTAACACAAAAAAACCCAACAAACAACCAACTAACACTAAAAAAAACTAAAAATCCAACAAACGCACAAATAACACTAAAAAACACTTAAAATCCAACAAACAAACAACTAACACTAAAAACACTAAAAATCCAACTAACACTAAAAAAACAAAAAATCCAACAAATAAACAACACTAAAAACACTAACAATCCAACAAATAAACAAAACTAAAAACACTAAAAATCCAACTAACACAAAAAACCCAACAAACAACTAACACTAAAAAAACACTTAAAATCCAACAAACAACTAACACAACTAACACAAAAAAACCCAACAAACAACTAACACTAAAAATCCAACAAACGCACAAATAACACTAAAAAACACTTAAAATCCAACAAACAAACAACTAACACTAAAAACACTAAAAATCCAACAAACAACTAACACTTAAAAACACTAACAATCCAACTCACACTAAAAATCCAACAAATGCACAACTAACACTAAAAAAACACTTAAAATCCAACAAACAACTAAGTCTAAAAATACTAAAAATACAACTCGCACTAAAACACAAAAAATCCAACAAACGAACAACTAACACTAAAAAACACTAAAAATCCAACAAACAACTAAAACAAAAAACACTAAAAATCCAACAAAAAAACAACTAACTCTAAAAACACTAAAAATCCAACAAACGCACAAATAACACTAAAAAAACACTAAAAATCCAACAAAAAACCAGAAAACACAAAAAATCCAACAAATAAACAACACTAAAAACACTAAAAATCCAACTAACACAAAAAACCCAAAAAACAACTAACACTAAAAAAACACTTAAAATCCAACAAACAAACAACTAACTCTAAAAACACTAAAAATCCAACTCACACTAAAGACACTAAAAATCAAACAAACACTAAAAAAACAAAAAATCCAACAAATAAACAACACTAAAAACACTAAAAATCCAACTAACACAAAAAACCCAACAAACTAACACTAAAAAACACTTAAAATCCAACAAACAACTAACTCTAAAAACACTAAAAATCCAACTAACACTAAAAACACTAAAAATCAACAAACTAACACTAAAAAACAAAAAATCCAACAAATAAACAACACTAAAAACACTAAAAATCCAACAAATAAACAACACTAAAAACACTAACAATCCAACAAATAAACAAAACTAAAAACACTAAAAATCCAACTAACACAAAAAACCCAACAAACAACTAACACTAAAAAAAACACTTAAAATCCAACAAACAACTAACACCACTAACACAAAAAAAACCAACAAACAACTAACACTAAAAAACACTAAAAATCCAACAAACAACTAACACTAAAAAACACTAAAAATCCAACAAACGCACAACTAACACTAAAAACACTAAAAATCCAACTAACAAACAACTAACTCTAAAAACACTAAAAAATCCAACTCACACTAAAAACAATAAAAATCCAACAAACGCACAACTAAAACTGAAAAACACTAAAAATCCAACAAAAAAACACTAAAAATCCAACAAAAAACAACTAACTCTAAAAACACTAAAAATCCAACAAACGCACAAATAACACTAAAAAAACACTAAAAATCCAACAAAAAAACACTAAAAATCCAACAAATAAACAACACTAAAAACACTAAAAATCCAACAAACGCACAACTAACAAAAAAAACACTAAAAATCCAACAAATAAACAACACTAAAAACAATAAAAATCCAACAAACGCACAACTAAAACTAAAAAACACTAAAAATCCAACAAAAAAACAACTAACTCTAAAAACACTAAAAATCCAACAAACGCACAAATAACACTAAAAAAACACAAAAATCCAACAAAAAAACACTAAAAATCCAACAAATAAACAACACTAAAACACTAAAAATCCAACAAACGCACAACTAACAAAAAAAACACTAAAAATCCAACAAATAAACAACACTAAAAATCCAACTAACACAAAAAACCCAACAAACTAATACTAAAAAACACTTAAAATCCAACAAACAACTAACACTAAAAAACCACTAAAAATCCAACAAACAACACTAAAAACACTAAAAATCCAACTAACACAAAAAACCCAACAAACAACCAACTAACACTAAAAAAAACTAAAAATCCAACAAACGCACAAATAACACTAAAAAACACTTAAAATCCAACTCACACTAAAAACACTAAAAATCCAACTAACACTAAAAAAACAAAAAATCCAACAAATAAACACTAAAAAACACTAACAATCCAACAAACGCACAAATAACACTAAAAAACACTTAAAATCCAACAAACAAACAACTAACACTAAAAACACTAAAAATCCAACAAACAACTAACACTAAAAACACTAACAATCCAACTCACACTAAAAATCCAACAAATGCACAACTAACACTAAAAAACACTAAAAATCCAACAAACAACTAACACTAAAAAACACTAAAAATCCAACAAACAACTAACACTAAAAAACACTAAAAATCCAACAAACAACTAACACAACTAACACTAAAAAAAACCCAACAAACAACCAACTAACACTAAAAACCACTAAAAATCCAACAAATAAACAACACTAAAAACATTCCAACACAAAAAACCCAACAAACAACTAACACTAAAAAAACTTAAAATCCAACAAACAACTAACACTAAAAATCCAACTCACACTAAAAACACTAAAAATCCAACAAACGCACAACTAACACTAAAAACACTAGAAATGAAACAAACGAACACTAAAAAAAAATCCAACAAATAAACAACACTAAAAACATTGCCCGTGACGGGGGCGTGGTTTTGCCCGCGCCGCCCGTGACGGGGGGCGTGGTTTTGCCCGCGCCGCCCGTGACGGGGGCGTGGTTTTGCCCGCGCCGCCCGTGACGGGGGGCGGGGTTTTGCCCGCGCCGCCCGTGACGGGGGGCGGGGTTTTGCCCGCGCCGCCCGTGACGGGGGGCGGGGTTTTGCCCGCGCCGCCCGTGACGGGGGGCGGGGTTTTGCCCGCGCCGCCCGTGACGGGGGGCGGGGTTTTGCCCGCGCCGCCCGTGACGGGGGGCGGGGTTTTGCCCGCGCCGCCCGTGACGGGGGGCGGGGTTTTGCCCGCGCCGCCCGTGACGGGGGGCGGGGTTTTGCCCGCGCCGCCCGTGACGGGGGGCGGGGTTTTGCCCGCGCCGCCCGTGACGGGGGGCGGGGTTTTGCCCGCGCCGCCCGTGACGGGGGGCGGGGTTTTGCCCGCGCCGCCCGTGACGGGGGGCGGGGTTTTGCCCGCGCCGCCCGTGACGGGGGGCGGGGTTTTGCCCGCGCCGCCCGTGACGGGGGGCGGGGTTTTGCCCGCGCCGCCCGTGACGGGGGGCGGGGTTTTGCCCGCGCCGCCCGTGACGGGGGGCGGGGTTTTGCCCGCGCCGCCCGTGACGGGGGGCGGGGTTTTGCCCGCGCCGCCCGTGACGGGGGGCGGGGTTTTGCCCGCGCCGCCCGTGACGGGGGGCGGGGTTTTGCCCGCGCCGCCCGTGACGGGGGGCGGGGTTTTGCCCGCGCCGCCCGTGACGGGGGGCGGGGTTTTGCCCGCGCCGCCCGTGACGGGGGGCGGGGTTTTGCCCGCGCCGCCCGTGACGGGGGGCGGGGTTTTGCCCGCGCCGCCCGTGACGGGGGGCGGGGTTTTGCCCGCGCCGCCCGTGACGGGGGGCGGGGTTTTGCCCGCGCCGCCCGTGACGGGGGGCGGGGTTTTGCCCGCGCCGCCCGTGACGGGGGGCGGGGTTTTGCCCGCGCCGCCCGTGACGGGGGGCGGGGTTTTGCCCGCGCCGCCCGTGACGGGGGGGCGGGGTTTTGCCCGCGCCGCCCGTGACGGGGGGCGGGGTTTGTCGCATCTGTTGTCTGTCATATTTACGGCTTCTACATCTATCATCCCATGCTGGTGGTGCTGCTGTGCTTACACTGCTGTACTGAAGATGACATTATTACAGTAATAGTTCATGACATACACTCAGTAATCCATTTTAACTAACTAACATCAAACCTCTAACAAAGCAGCGCAACGCGGCTGGTGTGGTTCGCGTGGTGGGCGTGGTTCGCATGACGAGACGTGGGGGGGTGGGGGGGTCAGCTGCCCATAAACTCCCTCCAGGTTCTGCTTCCTGCTTCTTCTGGCTTCGTTCATTGTGTGCCATGTTTTGGTCGTTTCCTGAACTGCTCATTCTGGGGTTTTATTAACTTAATTGACTTTAATTTAATTTGATTTTCCAAGTGAAAAGATAATAAAATCAGTGAAATAAAGTGGAATGGTTTTCTGGGGATGGATGTGTCCCCTTGTCAATGTGAAATGGAAGTGGCTGCATCTACTGCAGCTTTTGCAGACGAACACCACTGCAGTCTTCTTTTTTTTTATACTTTACTCTGACAATGTATGCAGATTCTTCAGCCATAAAAAGGGGAAAAAATCCAGATTTCTGCCTTGTGTTAAAATTGTGAAATGGGAGGAGACATTCTCTGCAGTGAGAGCGGTAGACAGAGGATAACCCCAGCCAGGATATCAGACAGTGAAAAGCTTATTTACAGCCCCCAAAATCATGTTTGTGGTGTCATTTTTGGTGATTTGGTTGATGCTGCCATGTTGTGTCTGACTGAGACGTATTTTGTGTGTTATACCTGTTCGACTCCACAAGGGAGTGCTGTTGATTTTCTCAGCGGAAACTTATATTGGTGACATTACACCCCATAAATCAGTCCTGAAGGGCCGGTGTCCTGCATGTTTTAGATATTTCCCTCTTCCACATGATTCAGTTTAACCCTTTAACTCCTGAAACTTTAGCAGTTCCCCAGTAAAAGTAATTGAAATAAGCAACAACATGAACAAAAATGGTCAAAGTCGTCAATAAAATGAACAAAAATGAATAATAACCTGACAAAATAATTAGTAATATGAACAAAGTAAGACACAAAGTTTTGCTCTTTGTTTATTTTTCTGCATTTTATTTTTTATTTTATTATCTTTTTTCTTTAATTTTCTCCATTTGTGTCTTACTTTCTTCCTGTTACTAATTATTTTGTCAGTTTGTTGCTTATTTTAAGATTTTTTTTACTGTGGAACTACTAAAGTTTCAGGAGTTAAAGGGTTAAAGTGAATCATGTGGAAGAGGGAAATATCTAAAACATGCAGGACACCGGCCCTTGAGGACTGGATTTGGCGTTGAGCGGTAGATTTTGTTGCTACGTTGCGCTGTCCTTCATTCGAGGGTTACATTACATACATACTCAAGTAATACACAGATACTTTAAAACAAATCTACTTCAGTACAGTAACAAAGACGTGTACTTATACTTCATTACTTCCCAGCTCTGGGACTGGCCTGTTAACCCCACAAATGTAATAATCTGGAAATTAAATAAACAGTTGTAGCTTTTAATGTAATCTATTAGTTTATGACATTACATTATATTACATTTATTACATTTGCAGGATGGCAAAAATTGTGACCTTGCAAAATTGTAATAACTTCCCACAAATGTAATACATTGTTATGTGACTGCTGTTATGTTTTGTGGGAAAGTTATTACATTTGTGGGATTATTACGTTAAAAGCTGTAAAAAAAAAAAAAAAAAAAAAAAAAAAGGAATATGTATGTGGGGTTAACACTGACCTCTCACTACTTTATTTGTGTGTGAATGAGCAGCTTCTCTGTGTTTCAGACTATGAACATGGCATTTATTTCTAAAACCTGCGCAGTGAGAGCCTGTGATCTGACTCACATGTCAGCCTGTCATCTTAGGTGTCAAAGCACTGGGCCAGTTTATGATCCTGAAGCAGGTTCAGACCGAGCTGAAGGCCTGGGGCGCTGTGTCTGAGCTATACGCTGGGTTCGTTTCCAGGTGTCATGACAAAATCATTACAGTCCAAACAGACAAAGATGACAGCTGACGTTGTAGAAACCCTCCCTCACACAGTGTGATGAACAGGTCTGTGCTACGGCTTGGTGCCATGAGGGCACAGCAGGAAACCATGCCCTTCTCCACCTCACATGACACACTCATGGAAAGAAAGCAAAAAGCCAACACTGGCAGCTCCTATCCATGGATGGAGCAAGTGAGCGCTCTCAATGAAGGATTCTGAATATAAGGACAAGGAACACATACACCATTCTGATGCCAGGGGTCTACCAGTTTGTTTGTATTTACCAGGAGAAATATATGTGGTTTCACCTCAATCAGACATTGTGATTCCGTATATGAAATACAGAATTTCTCCAGCCCTTGGAAATTTTGTGTTATACATAATACAGAACAATATACATATTTTAGTAGCTGTGCTCAATACAGACATGAAACATTATCATAATTTATATGGTAGTGTGGTCACCTAGATTTCAAATGGGGTCACCTGAATTTATTTTATACATATATATATATATATATATATATATATATATATATATATATATATATATATATATATATATATATATATATATATATATATATATATATATATATATCTCCTTCAGACTCGGGTCCTCTACCAGAGGCCTGGGAGCCTGAGGGTTCTGCGCAGGATCTTAGCTGTTCCTAGCAATGCGCTCTTTTGTACAGAGATCTCTGATGTTGTTCCTGGTATCTGCTGGAGCCATTCTCCCAGCTTGGGGGTCACTGCCCCTATATATATATACAATACTAAAAACTGTATGGTGAGTTGAGAGAGATAATCATAAACAGGCATCTCCAAACTATTCCACAAAGGCCCAGTTTGGCTGCAGGTTTTTGTTCCAACCAACCAAGAGTTCAGTTTGACCAATTAAATCTCTGAAGAGTGAGATCAGTTGATTAATTGAACCCAGTCTGGTGTTCTGCTGCCACACCAGCCCTTTGTGGAACAGTTTGGAGATGCCTGATCATAAACATCAATCAATCAAACTTTATTTATATAGTACTTTTCATACAAGTGTTTAATTGTTAGCCTCTCTCCTCTATTTCTTTCTATTTTATATTTGTGTATGTTGTTTTTATTGTCTGGTTTGTAAAGCACTCTGTGTACCAGTACTGTGAAGGATGCTATATAAATAAAATTTTACTTACTTTACTTTACATGGTTCATGTCGCACAAAGTGCTTTCCATCAGACCCCCCGTTAACCCACCAATGCATTAAATGCAGCAGGAGAAGTTACAAGTTCAGTTGTGTGTAGCTCACAGAAAAAGAACCACTAACTCAAATAAAACCTGTATTCTGCACTTCTTGCTGCTTTCTTGTCATATCGTATGTTTCCATCATGTGTGAAGATTATTATTCATTCATGTGTGTATATGCTGTAAATGTATCTATACGTAGTTTCTGTGTTTAGGTGCTGTAGATTTGTATCAAATAAAGAGATTAGCTTGCGTCGATAATCCTCTGGTCTGCTCAGCCCATCCCATCACACATAGACACTATCACTTTACTCTTTCACTCCGATCATTTCATGTCTTTCCTAATTAACTGTGCTGTTTCTTTACTACACCACTTAGCAATATACACAGGAAGAATGAAGAAAAATAAATCTTATATATATATATATATATATTTATTTATTTATTTATTTAACCCCCCCACCCCTCACTGGCAGGACCTTTAGTTAACTTAATTTACAGCAAATGCTAAATGTTTTGAATTGATGTTGCACAAAAGTAATCAGTACAAGAAATGTCAGTATTTTTAGGATATATTTTTTATGTTTTATTCTAAAATACAAATGGTTTACAGCTTATACAGACACCTTCCATTTGAGGTTCTTTTTTATTGTTATCCTTCCTTTGTTCATTCATTTTCTTTCTTCATTTCACAGCAATGTAAGTGTCCGTATTTGGACAAGTGGGTGGAGCTGTGGAAGAGGACATCTGAAGACCTGAGCTGAACACAATGTGAGTCCCCCCCCCCACCCCCCACTGCCAGCAAATGATGCAACAATTTCCAGGCTAAGATTTGGTTATCGTTACTGTCAAACATTTCAAATGTGTAGAATTGTGCTCAGTTTTTGCAGGTATAAAATAAGTAGTAAGACAAAAAAGGCACTCTCTTATAAGTGAAAATTTAAAAAGCCTTTATTAAATTGGCTTGGTTATAAAAACCTATACAATCCTATAAAAAAACAAAAAAAAAAACAATGCGTTTCGGCATCAAAGCCTTTATCAGAGAGTCAGACATAACACAAAGCAGGAAGAGGTATTTTTAAAATAGTGTTGACCAATCACAAGCCGACACATTGCACCGCGAATCAGGTAAAAAACTGTGCAATATATAAAACCTCCACCAGGTGTCATCCTTAAAAAATCAATAAGACATAAAATACAATTTTACATAATACAGGGTCTTTAAAAAAACAACAAATAAACAAGTTAAAAACAAAAAGAGAAGGACAAAAGTAACACCAAAGAGTAAAAAAACCCATCAAAAAACATCCAAACCAATCTACAATAAAAAACAATTACATTATAAATCTACAATAAAAATCAGAGGAAAACACTAAAATCAAGGTCATCATTTAATCCTGGATACTTAGTAGCCTGTCATTTTTCAATCCAAAAAGTCTCTCTGTCTATCACCCCTCTGAAGACACAGTGGGATATGGTCAATACCAACAGATGGATCACTATTATGGTGTTCTATGTAGTTTCTTGCCATTGGATACTTGATGTTACCAGTGCAGATTGCATATTTATGTTCAGCCAGTCTGTCTTTGTTCTTCCTATGTAGAACACTTTGCAACTGTGGCACTCCAACCTATAGATGACAAATGTGGTTTTACAGTTTATAAAATGATTTATCCTATGTTCCTAAGTCCTAAGTAGTACTCCAACATTATCTTACTTTGGTGAAAGGAAGACACTAGGAGTTTTTCCAGTTTGAAAAGTACTTTCCAAAACCCACCAGCTCAGTTTGACCAGTCAAGGATGAAAGAGTTTGTGTTACTTAAGAGTGTACTTCTTCATTTGTCTTTAAAAATAATAACATTACGAGTGCTAGTTTTTATCTCAATTAAATGAGCCTGTAGAAATTACAGACATTTTTGTTCAGCGCCTGGGTTGGAAATCTTCCATCATAGCCTGAGGCGTTCATTCCAAAACACTTTAAATCCATTTGGTAACTTTTGTGTTATCTGACAAATTTCTGCCAATGTTTAAAAAACATAATGTTACTGTTTTGTGAGTCAGTCAGCAGTGATTTATGTGGTGTTTTGTGGTCAAGGCGGCAATACTTCTGCTTGTTTCAGAAGAAAAGCTTTTCATCCTATGATCCACTTACAGTGTGAGTGCAGTTTACAGTGTAATCAGAAGGCAATTGACAGGCTCCAACATACAAACAGAGATGAAGGCAATGCATGTTGTTTATATGGGCAACAACACGAGTGTGGAGTGGAACATAAACTGATGGGACGCATGACTGGCAAGAAGTGAATTATACTGCAGGAGAATTTTCATATTAAAACATTTTGGATTGAAATGCAGCCTTTGTTAAATTAAACTAAGTGGTGAAATGGAAACTGTACTTATTTTACAGCCCAAATGTAACAAAACAATTAATGAAAATAGTCACAGTGTTTGATTGGTCTTAGTGTTTATTGTAAGTGCACACCACCACACTGATGATGATATTACATGGGCTGTCATCCTCTTAACACTCTGCAATTCTGCAAAAAAAATATGTTCTGCAGGACAGTGTGATGAGTATTAATTGACAGGTGTTGAAATACTGTACCCATAAGTTGAAAGTCAAGTATGTTTGTCGTTGTTTTCTAAATGACAATGGAATCCACCCGGCTTGAGGCATTTCAAAACCCACATTATTGAACAAGAATTGTATATTTAATTTCATTTATTCGCTACAGTTCACCGTGTGCACAGTTGTTCAAATCTTTCAAATGTTTTATCATACATTGCTTTGGTTGTCAACTTTGTCAGAAGAAAAAAAATTGGAATGGTGTTCAGCCTACTTTGTCAAAATAATAGTAATTTAGTAACTTTGCCAAATTATAAAAAGTGCCCAACATTTTGGAAGGACTTTACTTCAAAAAGCATTGTGCTTCATCCTATTCCTTTTGGACATTTGTAAAACGAATAATGATAATAATGAATGCACTTTTTTTCACATTTCAGTGTGATCATTATTATCTGTTTTTATTTTGTTTTTGTTTTTTGTCTTTTAAATTGCGTTCAAATAAAGATTATCAAACTCAAAACTATGAAGGACATCAGTCTAAAACTTGGTATTATTTCATAAGTCCATAAGAGGAATCTATGTGGATTTTTTGAGAATTTTCTGAGAGTCATTTAGGAGGGTCTGGATGCATTGACACAGAATCACCCTAAATTAACATTTCTGCACACGCACCATACTATACAGCTTTCTTGTATACATTGTTTGTATGTAGTAGGTGTGTGACGAGACACTCGGTTCACAAGACGAGATGA
Organism: Siphamia tubifer; assembly: GCA_020466265.1. NCBI lineage: Eukaryota > Metazoa > Chordata > Actinopteri > Kurtiformes > Apogonidae > Siphamia > Siphamia tubifer. The sequence continues at coordinate 39,496,124 of CM035797.1, forward strand.
GACAAGAGATTGGGTTCATGAGATTGAGACTAGATCTTATTTATTTTACTGAGTTGCACATGGATTTTATAACTCTGTAAGTGTTAACATTTAATGAACTTCTTCCTCTTCAAATTGATACTAAAATAACATGTTATAAAAGTTACAATAAAATAAATGAAATAATATATTTCTCCTTTTACAAGTGCAGACAATATGTACAAAACAAAAAGTTCTTCTTTGTCAATACAGACTGAAAATAGTGCCTGACACTTCTTCCTCTACAAATTGAAGCTAAAATAAAATGTTATAAAAGTTAAAATAAATCAAATTATATATTTGTACTTTTTTCAAAATCAAATCTGGCACTTGACTGTGAAAGTTGAGGTCTGAATGTATTTGTCAGTGTTGTTTTCTTGGCAGGTGTAGTTGTTGATTAGAGTACTGAGCTGTGGTGCTGCTGGAAATGTCTCTGTGTTGTGCTTGTATTCGCTACGATGTACGGCATTGTTTTCGCCTGAGGGTGCACACCCAGTACGCGCAACACGTGGAAACGGCTGGATAGTGAGGTCCAAATAATGTCCTGTTTAAACAGTGCGTTGCGGGAGAGCCGTGCTTTACACACCCCTGACGTACAGCAAAGAGAGAGAGAGAGAGAGAGAAAGCACTGTGGGGCAGGAAATGACGGAGTGTTTAATGTTGCACCGTCACAGTCCGTGTCTTATCAGTCACTCTCTTTCCATTTATCATTTCTGCCAGGAACTTAAAATGCTACCAATCAAATGTTTTGAAAGTGGCAGAGGCGTCTTCAATAGTAAAACCTGTGTTTTCTGACGTCATTCTTGCTGCTGCTGGACAACAAATCTCACGAGACAGAATTTTAACGCGACGAGAAATCTCGCCAAATTCCACCCCTGGTATGTAGCTGTATATTTTCAGTTCTGTCCCCCTAAAATACTCATTACATATTCAGAGGCTTTTTGTTGTTCTTCCAGAAACTATGAGAAACTCTTCTAATCACATGCGTAGCTCCTCATCATTCAACTTAGTAGAAAAAAACAGAACCTGTAAAAGTGTTTTGGTTTAAAGCAAACACATCTGTTATCTTCCAGTTGAAGAGTTACAAGGATGTAACAGCAAAGTTTCTGAAGGAAACATATTGTTTTTGAGAAATTATTTCCTGGTGGGGAAGTCATGTTGTGATGCGGGGTGATTGACAGCAGGGAGAGTGAAACTTGATGCATGTGTTGATACAAAAACACTCAGCTGAAATTTTGTGTTTACTATGATGGATTATCTAACTCTGAAACATGATTTTAAAGTTCAAGAGCAGCAGATGGGTTCTTCTGAAGGCAGAAAAGAAAAACATCCTTGACATCTTTGCTGTGTGTACTGTGAAGGCAACAAAAAAAAAAGTGGAGGAGAAGAGAAGGTAAAATACAAGCAAGGTACAAATAATGAGAAAAAATAAGCACACAACATTGTTCAGCTGAGAGAAATGGTGGGTGTTTTCGCAAGGGGACGTTCACAGTCTGCTGTTTGTGCATAAAACAAGCGGCAGAAGGAAAGGTTTCAATCAGGGGAGACTTGAAGCTCCGCTGCACAGAAACAGAGGAGGAGTCGTACAAAGCCACATGTTTTAAATGTTAGTTAATGTTGTTTAGCTGTAATCTGAGGTGTGTTTCATTTCCTGAAGCTGTCACTCTTTGGCCAATGACCTCATTGCTGAACATGTGTGTCGGAGGCCCCGGTATGACCATGGGGCTTAACTGGCCTCAGAGACCCTGGCTCCATGTAATCACACACACACGACTGTGCCATGAAACTTAATGATCATGTGAAACATAAAGAATGTGTGAGTGTGTGTATGTGTGGGCAGACTAAACACTGACCTACATTGCTATTTTTACTGATTAGAGGTTGTTCATAATGAGACCTATTAACATCAAATTTTAAACACACATGCAGTCACACAAAAACACATCGACGGCACCGTGACTCGCTCAGTTTGTAAAAGACAGAACATAGTATGATATGAGTCTGGTCATAGGTAGTAGGTTAAAGAGGTAACTGTGTCTCTTTTCATTCACTTTCACTCTCTATTATTGTCTGTTCTAGGCATTACCAGACACTGCAAAAACGGTTTTGCAACATCAGTTTTAACCCATAAACGCCCAAACCTCCACAGGTGACCACAGGCATCTACTCAGGTAAACTTTTTAATATCTGTTGACCCACTAATACTATTAATACATGGATACATCTTTTCTTTGTTATCAGATATGACCCATTTGCTCTGTAGTTACCATAGAAACACTGGCATCTTCTACAACATTGATTCACCAGTAAAACTATTGGAGTTGGATCAGTAACAGTAGATGAACACACTCTTTTTATATTTAATTAATGACATCTTGGCTGAAAGAGGTACTTTTTTATTTCATTTTCTCTGTTTTGATATAATAATTTTTTACATTTACTCTGGATTTTCATGAACATCTCAATTAAATATGGGAAAATACATGATTTATAGTAAAAAATGAAAAAAAAAAGAAGAGAGTAATATAATAAATCGTGATACTTTGCTTAAGGAAGATTAAATACTGAGAAAAAACTGACACAAAAATAGCACTGGATGTTTATGGGTTCATGAATGACTTCGCTTTCACAACTTTTACCATGACTGGTTTCACTGCATTGGTTTTTCTGTGCATGAAAGTATGTGATGTATCATACTGTATTCTGTGACACTTGCACTTTCTACATCTGTTATTTGCAAAATAGGGGGAAAAAAAAGATGGCAATTATTTTTTTTACATCCACTTCCAGCCCATTTCAAATGTAAATAGCTGTGACAATCACACATGTAAAAGACAATCCTTTAATGAATCCATTGATGCATTCCACACAACGCAAACTTAACAAGACCAAGACTACGTAAATGATGTAATGAGACGAAAATGGCATAAAAGCCACAAGGCTAAAATGACCTAAAAGATGTAACAGGATGACGGTTTTGTGAAAGACTTAAGAAGACAAAAATAGCATTAAAGATGCAACAGGATGAAAACAGCTGTAAAAGACATTCGATAAAAAATTATGAAGAAGACTGGATAAGAAAGAAGTAAAAAGCAATAACTAAAGAAGATCACAGCTGTAGTCTGAATCAGTGGTTTAGTGCTTATTTTGTTTGTAGTCTGGACTCATATTCAAGTCTATTAAAACAACATGTAAACATGTTTGTCTTTTTCCACATCTAGACAATAATTTGGTTTTGTAGTTTCTGATTGGACGTCAATTACTGTACAAAAGTCGACAAAAAGGTTTGTTGTTAAGATGGTTGAAATGAGCATATGTAATTATTATTTTAATTCTCTTCAGATACAATAAGAAAAAAAATACACACAATATATCCATAACCTTAGAAGACACAAAAACGTAACTAAGTGGGTTCTAAAGTGTGACGTCTGAAAGCAGCACAAACGGTTACAAACATCTGACGTGTTGAATAAAACCTGGAGTAAAAGATCAGAAAATGAATGCAATGAATCTTATATTTTAACAAAAGAATGTGAAATTAAAGGGAGGTCACTAAATGTAACCACCTTTTGTTTATTAGTGATGTGTAGCCTTGGTCTCAGATATATAACCGACTGATTTTAATTTGTACAAACAATGTATCATCACAGAATACTATCATTATTCATTATGTGCCCTCTTCAAATGCGAGCATCTACCTTAAAAACATGTTGTAATGTATAAGACGTAATATGAGCATCTTTGTCATACATCCCATCCCTTTCCTTTGAGTTGTGATTAACTGCTGATAGGAGAGGACAGCTGAGGATATTATTTTCCATCAGGCCTAGAGGGAGTATTACCTTCATGAAATACAGGCCTAATGTGGTACTATGACAAATCTGGATGATTTAAAATGAAAGTCACAATGGTAATATAATAGAAAAGATAATATGAATTTGATTGAACTGGTCATGACACTTCACAGAAATGGCTTTTGCTCAACAATTGATATGAGTAATCATGTCATGTCGATTCTAATGCTTGTCTGGTTTTGCTCTTGGCTTTGGACTTGGTCTGAACATGAGTTAGTCTTGGTCTTAAAGGTGTCGTTCTGCTGAAAACCACTTGTCTGAAAATATTGGAATATACTCCCAAATACATCCAAGACCTACTGGTTCCCTATGAAGCATCCAGAGCCCTGAGGTCATCAGGAACAGGTTTATTGTGTGTTCCAAAGATAAGAACGAAACAAAGTGAGGCATCATTCAGTTACTCTGCTCCTCAACTGTGGAACAAACTACCTGGATACCTGAGGTCTGAGAAAAACTGTCAGTTCATTTAAATCAGGCCTGAAAACATTATTGTTCACTGGAGCATTTACATAGATTATTATTTTCTTTAAAATGTTTTTATGTCTTGATTTTAATTGTCTTTTAATGCATCTTTATCATTTTAATTTTCTTCTGTTTCTGTTTTTGTGTAAAGCACCTTGAGTTGTCCTGTACATGAAATGTGCTATACAAATAAATTTGCCTTGCAACAGTAGGACTGAGGAAACGTAAATGAAATGAAACGATGGATGGATGGATGGATGGATGGATGGATGGATGGATGGATGGATGGATGGGTGGATGGATAGATGGATAGATGGATAGATAGATAGATAGATAGATAGATAGATAGATAGATAGATAGATAGATAGATAGATAGATAGATAGATAGATAGATAGATAGATAGATAGAACAGGGTTAGGTCAGGGTTGAACAGACTGAGGCATCCTCATTATTTTTTGATGGTGTGAGTTTCTTTGCATGTGTGTCCTTATGTTTTAAATCTACTTACGGCTGGAACAACAGAGTCTCTGAGAAAGAGAGTGATGTTTACTGGAAACACGAGACCCTGAAAGTGAAAGTGTGCATGCTCCAGCGTTGAAGAATGTGTTTCTCATGTACTTGTCGTGTCCATATGCTGTACAGTGACATGTGTGTGTGTTTAAGTGCTCTTCTGTTTCTCCTCTCATTTCCCTCTCCTCCCAGTCTCTGCTTCTCTCACAGTGTACCACCCTTAAATACGTTCGCTATCAGAAATGTGCTCTGCTTTTATGAGTCAAACTCCAGAGTTGCTGCGTTAAATGTGCTGGGCAGTTGCACACTCCAAAAGAGAGACTGGGGAAGAGACAGTTGAGAATAGAAAAGAATAGAAATAAGATGTAATAAAAAACATCAAACATTTTGTATCTACCAAATAAATGGTTATCCTTGAGTGGAACAGCATTTCTGCCCTCGGACTTGAGGTAAGGACACAAATACGAACTATTTCTGCTTTTAACTTTTCCATTTCCTTCAAGGTTCAGTGTGTAATATTTAGTGATACATGGGGGTGACATCGCAGAGTGCACCCAAATACATGTGCCCACCACTGTGTTCTTACAACAGCTACAAAAATACAAAGGCCTTGTTTGTCTTTTTAGGTAGGATTTAAATAACACTGACCTTCTTTAACCCATAAAGACCCAGTGCTACTTTTGTGTCAGTTCCCAAATTAATTCTTTCTTTATTTTTACCTTCTAAAGTGATTAATCACCATTTACAGTAATTTTATCCTTTGTATTTATTTATTTTTTTTGTGAAAATCATGTGATTTCATAGCCGAGCTGCGCTAGACCCACCTAGTGGCAGCAAATGGACTCTGCTACAGTAGTAGTCTAGTTACGCTCAATGTAACTTTGGCCCAGATTTCCATTAAACTGGCCGACGAATCACAGTGAAGTATAGAGTCAGAGGGCGGGCTTAACAAAGTGATGCTTCAATGATTTGGAGAGAAACAACCATAGAAGAAGAACAACAAGGATGATAGATGGCTGCTAAATGGGTGGTGATTTGCTTTCATCAAAGATGAATGTGAGAAAATGACAGAAATCTTTAAATTCTTTTTACAGACGCGACAACAGTCATTAAGATCCATAATCCCCAATTTTGTTTCGTCATTCCTAACTTTCTACGGACTCCTCTGTGAACTTCGCCTAACTACGTCATCCTAAAGATTACCTTGATTGGTTGTCATACTGTCCTATTGCATACAGAGGATTTGAAAGACAACCTTTTAGCTCCGCCCCCCCTGACTATGAAGCATTTCTAGACCAATACATGTAATAAATAGGGATACCACTGCTCGGCTCGTGTTTTCATGTATTTAATTTACTGATCATATCCATATCGATGTTTATTAAACCTCAGATTAAATTTGACAGCTAAAATATCAAAAACAAATGAAACTGAAGAAGGAAAAAATATTTTTAAATATTTCATAAATTGAACTGAAACCAAATATTTCTACTCACTTTCGCCAGAGGTGGGAAATAACCTATTAGAAGTACTCTATTACTGTACTTAAGTATATTTTTTTAGGTATCTGTACTTTAGTTGAGTATTTATTTTTTGCCAAATGTTAACTTTTACTCCCTTAATTTTTGCACAAATATCTGTAGCTACTTTACACTCCTTACATTCTCAGAATAAACTTGTTACTTTTACAAACTAAACAGATGGTACAGTATGAAAAAATATGACTTTCTTTATGATAATTATGACTCTTGTCTCATAATTTTGACTTTTTAATCTCATAATTATAATTTTTTTTATCCCATGTAAACTCAGACTTCTGGGAAACTTCAGTTAAGTCCTTAATTGAAGTCAGGCAATAATGTAAATTTCTAAGTGCATATAAATGTACTGACTGATCATTTATTTATTTATTTTTAGTAGCTATTCCTTGAAGGTTACAGGCTTTATTTTAGTCAAATTCTACCAAAACAAGTAGTTTGATGAATCAAGTTGTCTTCATTTGAAACACCCCGGTTGTTGTTGTTTTTTTTTTAAATTGTTTGTTTGTTTGTTTGTTTGTTTTTAATATCAGGGATTTGCAGCTGACATATCTTTCACAAACACAATGCTGGCAGTGGTTTAGAAAAACTCCAACACAAACTTAAATCTTAATAATGTCATTAATTCTATGGGAGATTAATGAGAGCTATTTATAGCTAATTAATCCATATTGAGTAGGAATGCAGATTATATTTGTTAATCGTGCATCAAATAGGACTGCTGCCCCCAACCACTGAGTAAAGCCTTATCCCTCTGGGTGTGTACAAGTGTGTCTTCATAATAAGGCCCTCACTCTGCCTCTCATTTGTCTTGGTCTTTCTTTTTTTTTTTTTTAATGTCCACCTTCTATCATGCCTGACTGTTTCGCCTGCTTTGGCTGATTAGCCTTTAGCCCAAAGACACTAGCCCAAAGTCATGGGGCCTCAGTACTGAAATCCAATCCTTCCGCCTCTATTGTGAGACGCTTTCCCAGAAATAGCAGCGAGGTGAACCGAGCCATCCCCAGGCCTTTGTATGCTAAGTGAACATGCTCCTCCTCGCTTGGGTTCCTCTGTTTTACTTGTTGCTAACCTTTTTCCATTTGACCAGTCAGTATTGTCCCGCCTCACATTTAGGCTTTTTTGTTTGTTTGTTTGTTTTTTTAATAGCATCCTGTTTAAGAATACCTACAGCTGTCCAGTTTTATCTTTCAAGCTGTCGGTGTTAAAACATTTTCTAATATCTCTGTTTGTGGTTTGACCTTCCATGGCTCAGAAGATGAGATTTATATGTCAGGTATTTGTGGTAGCAAGTGCATTTCAAAGGAAAGGAAATACCAACCAGATTATGATGTAGTGCAGGATCAGGGAAAAATAAATATTGTGCTTTTAACTCCTAAAATCTCTCTTTGCTCGTGTTGTTTTTATGAATCCTCTGTTGATAATAAAAAAAAAAAAAGAAAAGAAAATCACTGGGAGAGTTCTTATGGCTCGTGCAGCACTTTATGATAATCCTGTTCCTTTGGAAACCGAGGGGGATTTTTTTTGTGTGTGTATGGACTTTTAGTACTGGCTTATACCTATCACAATCAATTTTATAGCTTTCTGGAAAATGCTGCAATACAAGGCAGGACAGGGGAGGAGGAAGACAGATCTGTTGAGGGGGAGTGAGGGAGAGAATCATAGAGACGCAGAGGGATTTCCCATCCATTTTTCCTGAGAATCTGCCTGTTGTGCCTAATAACAGGCTTAGACCCACCCCCTCTCCCCCACCAATTTCTGCTGGATATGAGTACGGATCATCCCACTGCGCTTTAAGCACACACCCCACTCAGATTAACACACGCACCATCCAGATGCTGTTGTCGCCTCAGGGTAAAGTCCATGTCAGACCCCCCGCCATCTCCTGTTTATGACTGGACGTCATTGTTTTGTACCTGAAGGCTTTTACTGACCTTTAAATGGTCGCGGTGCTGCTGACACTCATTGCTCAGGTTTTTTATGCAGGGACACTGACAGCAAATAAATAGCTTTATGTTTGTTTTTTGTATCAAGTCATCTGAGAGTCATTATATGTTAAAGCAGAAACAAGAGGCTTATAAATAAGGGTAATTGTATCGGCCAGTGACCCATAAAAATAAAAAATGAGAAACAGGAGGAACAAAATCAAAGGTCACAAACATTCCTCTACCACTTCATTTTAGACATTCTGGTGATATTTTACATTTCATATTCAAAACACACCACATGTGGTGTTGTAAGTCGTTAAACGATTCAATTACCGATCACATTTCTAGTATAAAACAAAAATCTGTGTTTGTATGGGCTCGTATGTCACATTTTCTAAATAAAAAAGACCCAGTGTTGCAGAAGAACATTAGAATATGTAGGTAAGAAAATGTAATGCAAAGTTTAACATATATTATTTGTGTATCTGCTCCAAGTGTCTAAAGTAGGATTAATGGCAATGATTCATGACTGGGAGAAAAAAACATTATTATTACAAGAGCCAACTTGACATTTGATGGTTTCACTTCCCTAATATAAGTGCTTCATATCATAAAACAGCCACTGATGTAGACAAAATAAAAAGCAAACAGCCCACCCTGGTTCTTTTTCTGTCTTAACCATCATCGTGTTACTGTTTTTCTTTGGAAAAATGAAGCAGACTTGAGTGAGTTGATCAGAGGTAACCTTTGACCTGTGTCAATCACTTGCTAAATGCCCTTTGAGACTCATAAGCCCACTCCACGTCATAACAAGACCAAGTAGAGAAAATACTGGAGCGAGGAAAAGTCACAAGAGAGGACAAGAAATATATCTAACTACTAGCCTAAATATGTTTTGAAAATTTTTACATGAAATTGAACATGGAATTATTATTATTATATTTGTTAGTATTTATTATTATTGTCCTTCAACTTAAAAAATAATCAGTCATATTAGCCTCCATCTTTATTGTCTACATCAAGAACAAACAAGTTTTATCTTTAACATTCTTCTAACACTATAACAGTATAAAGCAGGGGTGTCCACACTTTTTTTTTTTTTTAGAGAGGGCCAGATCTGATAATGTGGAGATTGCCAGGGGCCAGTGGTCCCTTGTGACATTTTTAAACAGTAAATGCACTGTTCTGTAACAGTTTCATCTTCATTGTGACAATATTTTATTCAATGGAACCAAATATAAGCCACTCAAATGTGAATAAATAAAAAAAAAAAAACTGTGATGGATGTATGGATAGCTAGATAGGATATCTTGACAGGAAATTATGAAATTGGATGGCCTGATTATTATACATATTACACTACATTGATTAATTTTCCTGTTTAGTTTGGGTTGTGAAACAACTCAGACACAGTTTATCAGGATGTGTATCATACCTTTCCAAGTGACTAACCAGTAGTGTTTGGATTATTATATCAATCTCCCACATGTGATGCACACTGGCGAGCTAACATCAGTTTTTGTCACTTATCATATCATTCAAACTGTGATCATGTCCTGCACTGATGAGGATTTTTCTGTGACATCCTTATGTCAAAGCATACACACAATCATTTTGAAACTATGAGGCACGTCGTGGATTATTATATCAAAACAAGAAAAGAATGAAGAAGAAAAAGTGACTTTTTTCCAGGAAAATATTTCATAAATTGAACTCAAACCAAGTATTTTCATTCACTGTCACAAGAGGTGAGAAGTAACTAAGTAGAAGTACTCTATTACTGTACTTAAATATATTTTAAGTATCTGTACTTTACTTGAGTATTCATTCTTCTGCCAAATGTTAACTTTTACTCCCTACATTTTTGCATAAATATCTGTACTTTTCCCTCCTTACATTGTCAGAATAGACTCATTACGTTTACAAACTAAACAGATGGTACAGTATGAAAAAATAATCATAATTTAGACTTTTTGTGACATAATTATATATGTTTTTTTTATCCCAAATAACCTCAAATTTCTTGGAAACTCCAGTGAATTCCTGAACCAGAGTAGGGCAATAATTTGAATTTCTAAGTGATCAATTATTCTGAGTGTGGTCTTATTTATTTATTTTTTAGTAGCTATTCCTTGAAGGTTACTCTCAGACCTTATTTTAATCACGTTCTACCAAAACAAGTACGTTGATGAATCAAGTTGTCTTCATTTTAAATACCCCGGTTGTTGTTTTTTTTTTTTTATTAGAATGTCAGTGATTTGTTGCCGACATATCTTTCACAAACATAAAGCTTACAGTGGTCTAGAAAAACTCACAACACAAACTCAGTACCTTTTCTGCTGGACTAAAAAGGATGGATGGATGGATAGATAGATAGTTTTGATGATTTTGTCTGCTCAAACTTAAATGAAATTGAACTGAACTGGAAATAGGAAGGGATATCACACCATAATAGCGACATTATCTAGTTGCCTAAGCTGTTCTATATCCCTCAGTACATTATCTTTACCATATGTGTGATCCATGCAAATAACTAGGCCTAGGAGTGCACAACTACATCATTACTGCTACATACAAATGATTAGTTGAGACCTTTATGTGTGAAAGCTTTGAATAAAATAGTGTGTGAATTAACAACACTACTGTGCAACATTTACATCTTGTGCGAAATCACTCTTGACATAAACAGTTTGAGAAAGCATTAATGACCTGAGGGGGAAAAAACACCCTCACTGTGCAACCTTTAACAAGGAGAAAGTGTTTAATTACAGTAAATCACAGAAAACAGTATGTCTAATTAACTCATTTTGGTCTATGGTGATTGACAGCACTATTAAACAAAGCAGCAGAGTTGTTGAATACCTCTGGAGTGAGTGTTTGCCAGTTCTCTAGAGAGAAATAAACTACTGTTATCATAGATGTAAGCAGTGGAGACAGTTGACAGCTTAAAGATACAGTCAAATACCAAAAAACAAACCTGTACCACTCACCATTAACCCTCTATGGGACTTATTAAGGAAATTTATGAAAAAAAATGAATGACCTTTAGCCGAGCTGCGCTATCCCTATTTATTACATGTATATGTCTAGAAACGCTTCACAGTCAGGGGAGGCGGGGCTAAAAGGTTGTCTTTCAATTCCTCTGTATGCAATAGGACGGTACTACAACCAATCGACATAATCTTTAGGATAACGTAGTTAGACGCCAGAAAGTTCACAGGGGCGTTCGGAGAAAGTTAGGAATGATTAAATGAAATGGTGGATTATGCAACTTAACAACTGTTGTCGTTTCTGTAAAAATAATTAAAATATTGCTGATGTTTTGTCACATTCTTCACTCATTTTTGATAAAAGGAAATCACCAGCCATAGTTCTTCTTCTTCTATGGTTGTTTACCGGTTGTTTCGCTCCGAATTGTTGCAGCGTCACTTTGTTAAGCCCGCCCTCTGACTCTATACTTCACTGTGATTCGTCGGCCAGTTTCAGGGAAATCTAACCCAAAGTTACATTGAGCGTAACTAGACTACTAGTCGATTTGCTTTACAAAATTGACCTTTGACCTTTATTTTGGGGTACAGTTATTTATAAATAATTTTGTCCCATTAGAGTATATATTTTTTGATGAATTTTTAGTGTAAAATAGGTGTGAATGTGAGAGTGATTGTTTGTCTATATATGTTCAGCCCTGACATGAACTGGTGACTCATACAGGGTGTACCCCGCCTTCACCCATTGGAGCTGGATTAGGCCCCCAATGACCCCTGTGACCCGAGTGAGGATAAAGCGGGTTCAGATGACGAGATGATCAGTTAGAGGCTTATGTTATTTTTTAAAGCTGTTTTTTCAGCTTCATTTATAAATCACATCGTCCCATAGAGGGTTAAATCAGAACTAAAATTATGATCATAAAAATACATGTTTGGATCATAATTCAAAATGTACATCTACTAAAACAAACCCTCTTCCTGTTTTTCATCAGCAACACTTTTTTTTTCTCTCAGTCTCTAAACTTTAAATCCACCACCTCTGGAATGTAGCAAAACCTTAAAACAAGTCGACCTTTGACCTCTCGCACCTCTTTCAAGGCACACCCTTCCAACAGTCTGCAGCGTGTCACAACTGTCTGACGGCCATGCTGTTGTCGCCGTGGTGACGCGTACTTGTCATAACAGAGCGCTGCTGTTGATGATGGGACTCTTGGGTGAATGTGTTCCTGATTCTGACACACAGATGTTATGAGGAGGAGGAAGAGGAGGGATTGACTGGAAATCTGTACACTTCTTTTGAACCTCCTCACAGATGATAGTTTCTCTTCTGGAAGCCAGTTGTGCAATGTAAACATTGGAGTCTGTGATTAATTCTGAGAATCGTTATCTTCCCAGAACATTTTTATTTTTCTCTCATCTTTGTTTACAGAAATTGAGCCTACCTGCTGGCTACATATTCAGCGAAAAAAAACCCTAAAAACTAAGTGAAAACTGTATATGAAGTGTCTCAGCATGTCTCTACTTGTCAATTATTTATCTGTCCCACTTGCTCCAAAGGACCGCTACAGTAAACATATGGTAAAACTGAAAAAATGTCCTCAGATATGTACAAATATGGAGGAAAAGATGAAAGAGAAGTGAAGATTTATATGAATGGAGAGAGGATTTATATCAGCTAGAGTACAAATTAGGATTTAAATATGGTTCACCTTCGCACGTTTAGAAGAATATGTTTGAAGGTGGGAATTCCATGTGGAGTATTCTTGACACCAGAATGTTAGAGCAGAAAATGGTTTATAAATACACACATGTGGAGGCGGTGCCCAAGTGTTTTATTTGATTCTTTTTTTTTTTTTTTTCCAATTATGATTCTGCTTTGACAAAAGAAAAGTCCTCTGACATTAATGGTGCAAATTGAGCTCAGCTGTACAAACTAGAAAAGGAAGGAAAAGGAAAAAGGAGCGATGTCTGCTGGACTTTATCAGCAAAGTGTTATTAAACTAGAAAAGCATTCGGAGAGTGCATACTCCGCCAAGGCAGATCAACCCCCCCCCCCTCCCCCCCCGCCCCACCCCCCCCCTTCCCTTCACGGATCACCACCAAACTTTTAATCTTGCCCAAAATTGGTTGGGAGAGACACATGCTATAATTCAATGAGTACTTGAGATATCACCATGAAATTACATGGGCATAATCCATATCAAATGTAATAATCCATTTGAGTAAAGGTCAAAGGTCAAGGTCACAATTAACTAAAAGGTCAAAGTCTCAATATTTGTTATAACTCAAGAACAGAGGGTCACAGAAATGATGCAGAATGAAGATTTCTACAATTCTCATTATTAGTGTTATCACCGACGACCAATAGTTTGTGAGATCTCCGGAGGTGTGTGTGTCAAGCACAGATATATCACGTTATAACTTAATCAATATTGGATATATTAGAATGTTACTCGCACTAAGGCATTAATAGAAACGTCGACACGTTGACCACCGTCGCGCAACTCGACTTAAATTTGTAGTTGTTGACAAGTCACATGTTCTTTCCCTCCCTCTGCCAGTCAGACAGTGAAGCCAAATCCGTCCCTAATTTTTTACATTTTCTTGCGATGAAACACACAAGTGTCGTGTCGCCCCCCCCCCAACACACACACACACACACACACACACACATACATTCAGAATAGTTTGACCAGTGTCTACTTAAATAAATTATGGCAACAAAGTGACAATTAAAATAATTGAATAGATTTTAAGTATTTCAACTTTAATTAAAAACTATTGATTTTATCAAGTAAATTTAAACACAATAATTAAATCCAAAATAATGAAATTATTAGTCGAATTATTTTTGATTTACTGAAGATTTAGCACATGTTGAGTAAATCCAAATCAATTTTAGGGGGAAACCTTCTAATATTTATGAATTATTTGGAATATACTAGTTCAGATATACCAAATATCTTACTAAGGCAGAATTAATTCATTCCTAAATAACTGGATGATATTGATTTATACCTTGTTGACTTTACTGATCAAATATAATTAAATTCTGTTTTTCAGCTGATTATATTCAAACAAAAATGAGCAAAATGCAATTGGTACATCATTAAAATGTAATTAACTCAACATAACATTATACCAACTGGCACAAAGTCTTTTTTTATGTAGAGTTTAATATAATTTATGTTAATATTAATGAAGCCCAGTCACACTTTTTAGAGTGTACCTCCACCAAAGTTTAGTCATTTATTCCTTGTGTCAGTATCAACATTATATGGATATTTCAGCCAAATCCATCTATAATTTTTTGAGTTATCTTGCACACAACTTCTTGTCGGAATAAATAAATATTTTCAGAGTGACAAAGGAAGATAAATTGTCTCTCAGCAAAGGAGTGTTTGTAGTGACACAGATAGTTAACAGTGCGTCAAATATGACACTGAATCTATCCACATGTACAGTATTGGCAATTAACGAGAAGAAAACTGTTGTTAAATGTAATTCATGACATTGTCTCTCAGAGAAAGAAAACTGGGGCCAGGTTAGAAATATGTGTCAGATGAAAGATAAAACCATGGTGTTGTTGAGAGTTTACAGTATGATGGTGAAAGGAGCTTCCTTGTTCACCTTCTCTGCCTCCATCTGAGGATAATCCTGTTGGTGCATCTGTCAGTCATGCACGGCTTCACGCAAGACACAGAATCGCATCAACGTGGACATAAGACGATGGATCATTTTAGGAGATTAAAAAAAAAAGATAAAGTAAAATCCAGTTAGTAGCATTTGGTTTTATCCATTAATGTCCATCTTCCTATTTCCTATTCAGGTAAACTGAATCCCACTCTCAGCAACAAAGAAAAATGGCAAAGTTAGTTTAATATACAGCTCTAGGGGAAAAAAATGATGACTGGAAAATGATCACTTTCTCAGATTTTACTATTTTAGTTGAATGAACAGTTTTGTTTTATTGTCTATACTGCAGCTTAGGGGTGAATCTGTCAGTGGATCCCAACCTGTTTTGGCTTGTGACCACATTATAACATCACAAGTTTCATGTAATTGTTTGCTATAATATGTTGCAAATAAATGTAAATTTTAGATGACGTTTAGTCTATATAATCTATATTATTATAGACTGAATCAGAAAAAACAGGAGTAGATTACTGCACAAATTGAGAATTTTATTTTCCTTGATCATCATATCTAGAGTCAGTCCAGCTTATATTTAAAAGGCTGATAATTATTACTGAAAAAAAAACCCTATAAATTATGAAAGCTGGAACATTTTAAACTGATAACGTTTAGACAGATAAACTGTACCACGGTGCTTCAGTTTCAGCTTCAGCATTTGTCATGTTGTTTATCGACAACTGTGGCAAGGCAAATGTATGTGTATAGCACATTTCATATACAGGACAATTCAATGTGCTTTACATAAAATATATAAGACAATTAAAATGATTAAAATGCATTAAAAGACAATTAAAATGAGAGACATAAAAACGTTTAAAAGACAATTGAGAATTTAAGTCAAAGCTCCAGTGAGCCTGATTTAAATGAACTGACAGTTTTTCTCAGACCTCAGGTATTCAGGTAGATTGTTCCACAGGTGAGGAGCAGAATAACTGAAGGATGCTTCACTTTGTTTGGTTCTGACTTTGGGAACACACAGTAGAATATCAAGGCGAGCCTCATATATGTTATGAAGTCTCTTATGGACCCCCTGTTGGGTCGTGATCCTCAGGTTGACAAACACTGCACTAAACTCTTCAGTAGCTTCATTTGATTTAATCTGTCCTCATCAGCTTTACTTGACCTCTTCCTTCCTGATACTTCACACTAATCTGTTACTATTGACCCTGAGCACATTACATCCCACTGTGTTTGCACCACAAACAAGCACCATGACAGATGACAGAAGTGCTGGATGGCAAACCGGCCAATATCGAATTTGATCTGAATGTTTACATTTTTTCCTTCCTTGGAAGATGGTGATATCCTGCTGTTCCATGCATTGTGCCAAAAGGCAACGCTTTATAGTGTCCTACAGAATACCGTTTGAAGTAGAAATAAGACCTAGATGGGGAGCTGCTATTAATGGCAAGTACCAACAGCCCTCTGATCCTCCCAGATCTACAGTGAACATTTTTACAAAACATTTAGAGCTGCTTTTGATTACAGTCTATTTGAGTTTTTATGGCATGCTGGGTGAACATGTTAATAATGCACACAACTAGCTAGCTAATGTTAGCTGTAGCTTACATTCGCTATTATGAGATACCTTCCTCTGCCATGAGTGCCGTACCGTGATGCAGTAACCCAACCTGAGGTGGTAACCATCCAGACTTCTGTATGCTTTTTGATTAGCAGCACCTGTTTTTCTTAATTTCTTAAATAATTAATGCACTTTTTTGAGCTGTCTTGTCCACTATCCTTAACAGCAGAATGATTGCCTGGCTGCCCTTTGGTGCTGAGCAAATTTGTTTTGCCAAGGGAGACTTCATAACATATATGAGGTTCGCATTGATATTATACTGACTTTATTATGAGTTTTGATAAACCTCATTTCAATGCCGGATTTGACAAGGAAGCAGGGGGATTGAAAAGAAGCCTCATGAGCCACAGGGTTCAGGAGGTAGAGCGGGTCTTCCAGTAACTGAAGGGTTGACGGTTTGAATCCTGCTCTGTCCTAGTCTGTCTGTCGTGTCCTTGGGCAAAACTCTTCACCGTCCTTGTCTCCAGTGCCGCTCACACTGGTGTATGAAGGTGTATGAATGTTCAAGTGGGGGTTGAAGGGACTGTAGGTGTGAATTAGAAACCATGCTTCTGTCAGTCTGTCCCAGGGCAACTGTTGCTACAAATGTAGTTTACCACCACCAGAGGGAGACTGTGAGAGTAAATGAATAATGGATTAATAACATAAAGCCCTTTGGGTGCCTTGAAAAGTGCTAAAGAAATCTAATCCATTTTTATTATTATTATTATTATTATTATTAAAAGAAGGGGGAAGAAAAGTGCCAAAAACACTCACATGACAATATCAACATTACAAACAATACCAACCATGGCAGCAACAACAATAGCAATAACAACCAGAACAAGAACTGGGTAATGACTGGCTTATTTTTTTGAATAACATAATAATACAGGTTTTGTGCGTTATACACCTGTAGACTGGAGGACTTTGCTAGATCCATGAATACATTGAGAAGGTGTGGGTCGGTAGCTAGTCCTGCTATTGCTAACTTCTCCAAATAATGTTCCTTGTGCTGTCTTTTCAGGTCAGTCACTTCACAGGACAAATCCAGGATGTTATTTTCAATGTCTTTCAGTTTGTATGTTGTGTCGACCATGGCGCTGCATCACTAGTCACGTGATAGCTGTGATGTTGGTGCAAAAGGTCACTATTTAATGTCATTGCTCTGGCTCATGGGCTAAATCAACTGAAACATATGTGAAGGAAGTATTCCCTCAGATGGTAGAACCCATCTGTTCTACTGTGATATGGCTGCACTGTCTGATGGATGGAGAATGAATACAGAGTTCAATAGAAAATGAACACAAGAAGAAGATTAGATAAGTGACACACAAGGGTCCACATTATTTTTTTTCCATCTAACTCGCTTAAACTTGAGGTTGACATGAGCCAACCCATTATGAATCCTCCTGACTTTCCCAATTAGCCACTCTGTCATTGGCCGTCATACATACAGACATGCTGATTTCACAGGAAATTGTCTCTTAATTTTTTTATCAGAACTGTAGAAGAGAAATGCAGTCGGTGTAAATCTGGCAAAAAGAGAGAAAGAGAAAAAGGGACTTGTGGGAAAAAAGCATGTCAGGGGGCCACGGAACGACAACAGAGAGAAAGTTTAAGATAAGAAATGAGCTTTTAATTCCTATCTGAATTCATGTTTAAGAGACGTTTTATCACTTTTGTACTAAATTTATTTAATTATGAAAAAACTTGACTTTATCTTATCTTGGTAATTAGATTCTGAATTAAACACTTAACCATTTACGGATTTAAAGTCACCCTATGAGCATTAATGGTTGTTTATAGTAAGTTAAGGTAGCAGATGCTTTGTTATTACAGGCATTCAAGGACAATCATTGTTAAGAGATAATGTTTAAAGGTACACAATTGTGCACAATTTTCTAAGTGTTTTTTCCAATAATCAATCTAATAATTTATTAAATTTGAATAAAATAGTGCTCAATCAGTCAAAAGAACAATTTCTTCAATTACATTTAACCTTGAAGAACCTGTTTAAATATACATAGCACAGGTTCTACTTGTTGGACACCACCATGACCACTGTCATTTATTTGTCTACATTTGTGTCTCAAAGATATTGCGTAAAAATGGAAGTGTTTCAGTAAAAATCTGCATCAGCATGGGGGCGAAACACTTGCCTAAAACGATGCAATTCACATGCCACACCACTATGAGTGCTGTAGGCCAGTCCCACCGGATACAAGAGACCAATAGAAGAAGTAGTGCACATGCGCCCACATCCCTTTTTCTACCGGCGCGACACACATGCTGGACACAAACAACAATAATAACACTAACACCTTAACATTAACCCATTCACCACTGCTACTCTGTTGTTTGCCATTGTTGCTGACTTGTGAGGAGAATAAATCCTACGGGTGCAAGGCTGTGTTTTTTTCCAGTTATGAAAGTAGGTGTTCCATTTGGATGAAAGGCCAATCCGTTAACGTACCTCTGTTTCACACAAACTCGTTTCCGTGCTAAAACATGCAGGATAGTAGCTCTCGAGCACCCCTGCTGTGGACTGTCCAGGGGATCTGGATATTTGTTTCTGGTGTGTTTCCCTGATATCAGTATCAGTATCGTCGATACCAGCCTGAATTTTACTCGTTGTCGGAAGGGAAAGGAAATCAGTGGTATCCAACGTCACTAATGTAGGCTACAGGAATTAAGCAGCATTGTTGATCATGTAGGCTAGCACATTTATTTAGGCATACACAGGATAAGTCAAGGATTTTTGTCCTAAAGTTATTGCTGTTAGATAAGTGCAACACCGGAACAGACAAATCACACTTTCTTTGCATAGATTTAGGTCTTTACTGGCACCTAAGGTATGAGAGGTATACACTGTACATTGAAGTTTGGCTTTTTTCCACATATTCTGCTCCTTCAAACAGTCCTCTTGACTGTTTTCAAATCAAATGCAACATTTATTCAGACTATAATTGAGTCTAGTCTGGTGAGTCATTAGCTCATTGTTCTCTCATGAATCATCCACAGAACACTGACTGTTACTACATGTGAACTTAGAAAGTGACGTCAGCAGCGAAACATGGAAAAAAAGGCCACTAGTTACTAGTTGTGATGCTTTTGCAGCTGGGAAATGATGAATTCTTCTGGTGTGCAGGGTCATGCTTACTTCCTTCTATTGAAACAGTAGCAGTGCACAAGCAGCCGAGAACATAAAGCACTGTGAAACCTCTCAACCTTTGACTTCCTGTTGTGTTGATGGAAAACTGCGACCAGTCCACAGCTGGATGACGCTCACTTCAACCCATTAGTGATTCAGCTGTTCACTGCCATTCTCTGACACAACAAAACAACAAATATTCATTAGTCCAACTGTATAAATGAACATAAAAGTTATGACACGCTGTTTCTTTAAGGTTTATTTCATGTATTTATTTATTTATTTATTTATCAGTCCAACACTCACCTCTGGAGTGACATAACTTTACAAAAAGCAGCCAGATTGTATAATCTTATTTAATTTTAGTTTTTTTCCTACTTTTATTTCGTCACGATTCACAAAACTGCCTAATTTGACAAAAAAGCTCATTTTCACAAACTTGATTTAAATAAATTTAACTCGTTCATGGTGTTAGAAGGTTCAGATGTCGACTTTGTAATGCATAATAGAAGAAAAAAATAACTGTTTTTGTGCATTTGGACTCTAATAGTTTAAAAAAAATTATTTGAAACCTCCTGGTGCTGCAAAACTATCTTTATATTAGTTCTGGGAAGAATCCAGGGGATTTGTACAACCTGTTTTAATTCCTGTTTAATTTATCATGTCTCTAACTCGTTATGTCATGACATTGACACATAGAAGGTCAAGACTTATGATGAACATTTCTCTGAATATGATATAATTGTTTGTCACCAGCAGTGGTTATAGTCCATCCTGAAAATCTATCCAAATTTGTAGCAATGATGTTCAGTTGTTGGTTGAATGGGAGGGGGGCGGGGCATGAAGTGGCTAATGTGCATTTAAAGGGCCAGCACTCAAAACATCCTTTCTGGTGTCATTACTCAGAAATAGGGTTGAATATGGGCTTGTGGAGTTGAATTAATGAAGAATTCAGACCCAAATAAGAGCATTTACAGTTAATATAGACCACAGGGAAATGTTTTAAAATGCTTAATTCCATAAAAAAAGCTAAATATCACTCCTTTAAAATACAATTCAAATATAATGAAAGTCCATACAGTAGGAAAAATAATGTTTCAACATAAAAACTTGACTTTTATGAACCAAAGCGGTTGTATTTAGGACAATATCTTGTTGAACTTCACATTAACCTCCTTTGTTCAGAGATTATGACTTTTATTGCATTAATCGACTGAGGTTTTATACTCGGTTTCATTCAGCAAATCACACGTTTTTAACTGTGCTGATTCTTGTCTTGGGGTCAAGAGTCAAAAGTTACCAAAAGAATTGGACTTTTACCTAAGTCATTTTCTTTGTGTCTCAGTACAATTTGAAAAACATACTGCAGCTTCTAATGATATTAGGTGGGAGTGCAGGCAATGTGCCAAATGAATGAATCCATTACACTAATACAGATATTTTTCTAATCAGGTTTTCCCCCCTCTTTGTCGTCTTTTTTTTTTATTCTGCCCACACACCTTTGCCTCTCAAGATATCTCTGTACATACAGTCACTACACAACACCAACTCTAATCCCATACAAACCATCAGTCAAAGCATTGTTTGTAGTCGACTTTAAAGTGTTGAAAGTGATAATAATAATAATAATAATAATAATAATAATAATTAATAATAATAATAATAATAATAATAATAATAATAATAATAATAATTAATAATTAATAATAATGGATGCAGAAGATGCATGAATGTCATGAAGTTCAGCAGCAAAATAACTGATCATATAAATGTTAGAGTCCTTTTAATATCAAGACAACTACATGTGTCCATCTCTAAAGTGAAGGGAAATTACAGATAAATTATGACTCCTTTCATTCACAGGATCATGATAGATAATCACAGTATTCATGTGCAAAGTGAGGTGTGATTTCTAAAAATGTTCATTTGAAAGCCATGTCATTTGCTATTTTAGTGTTAAATACTATTTAAAAGTGGATGATAGGCCTAAATGTAGAGGAAAATATTTTATAAAATACATCTATTATTGTGTACAAGGTGTGCATATAGCAGCAGATTCATAAAAAAAGAGCAAAACTTTTTTTTCCCTCTCCATGTTTTAGTGTGGCTTTATCGTATTCACATATTGTCATACTGAGTTAGGACCTTGATTAAATAGTGAAATTACTCTACAACTCAGGAAATTCACCAGATATAGTAAAACTGCTCTAATTTGACTCATACTAAGGCCTTCAGTCTTACCCTTGAAGAGAAAATAGATGTGAGTTACCACAGAGCTGTACTTACCTATGAACACACCACCACATTAGAGGATAGAAGTGGAAGGTTGTTGCTATGGAAACCAGAGGAAGAACTGGAAAGACATGATTAAGGACTGGCTAGATGAGATTAAGTCCATTTTCTCCATCTGACAAACACAAAGATTTACTAGTTTTCCTGAAGTTAGCAGAAAAGAAATTGTTTTTATGGAAGGAACTTTTAATGTAACCTCAGTAGAGATCTAATGTCACGTGTTAAAGATAGCAGACGATCAGCTGACCAGCCTGTCATGGTAAATGCCACAACATTTTACTGAGGTCACACAGAGTTCAGGCTTTGTGACCAACTTCCTTTTATAAACAGCTCAACAATGAAATGACATCACATCACAGATGAAAGTGCGATCTGAAAGATTGGCATTTTCCGTGTTCTAGGTCAACTGTTAATGGTACGGATAACGATTTGAGTTTTGTTTATGAGCTCATCTTACAGTTTTATTAACTCCACCAAGGACGTATTACATTCAGGTCTGTTTGTTTGTCTGTTTGTTTGTTTGTTTGTCAGCAGGAATACACAAAAAGTTCTGAACAGATTTTAATGAAACTTTCAGGAATGATAAATAATAGGTCAAGGAAGATCCCATTAAATTTTGAGCAATGAAGGTCAAAGGTCAAGGTCACACTAAAGGTCAACAGCTAAAACATATAAGTAGTAATATCTCAGGATTCAGACAAGATAGAATCTGGTTGGTTTTTTTTTTCATTCACATCATCTCACCTTCAGACTTCCGATAGGTCAACACCTATGGCTCCATCACATCACATTTTGTTGCCATACGACGTCATACCAAGCCTTGGTGGAGGTCTGCTGTCTCTGACTGCCTTGTTTTTTTTTTAATTAAATTTGCTACAGGACATGTTAGCTAATGGAAAGATTATTAGATCACTAATTGGAGCTATTATTTATACACTTTTGCCCATAAAGTTTGAATAAAATATTATTGATAATGGATTTTATTCTGTAACTGGGGCTCAGTTTGTAATCATTGCACCCAAAGGTGATTAGATGCACACAAACAGGAATAAAAAGAGGAATGTTTCTGAAAACCAAATTAGTCCAACTTTGTGGCCAACAGTGAATTCTAATAATTTCATGACAGATTTTTTTTTTTTTTGTTCCATCACAATTTAAATTTTTTTCTTAATTGCTTGAGACCGAACCAAAATGTTTGACTTTCCTGGGTCACAGAAGGTTAAAGGAGGAGGTACAAATCAGGGGCAAAAGGACAAGAGTCCCAAAATGCATCTCTCTCCTCTATATCAACATAAAACAGTTAAATATAATAAGGCAATAATCTGTAATGAACATGTAATTGCCTTTAATTTCTACCTCTGTGAAAACAACTATAATTAGACCCAGTCTTCTCTCATATCACTTTATTTCTAAAACACTCAAAGCTAAAAATGGAATTTTCTCAGTGATGGCACAAACTGTGATGTCGTATGAAATCTAAACGTTGTATTGATGAATGTGAATGTTAAGTAGCAGAACTAATGGAGAATCAGAAAGAAAGTGCAAGAAAAAGAAAGCTAGAACTAAATCCTGTAATGGTGTATATCTTTTTATCAACACATTTTCTCTCCTGTGAACTGAAGGTTTCTCACCAAACCCATCAAGGCCATTAAAACTGTCATCTTGAAAGACATTTTCTATCTGTACTAAAATAAATAAGAAATCAGGCTTTTGTATTAAAGCACTGTTTGACTTTCAAGGCCATGGCCAATCAGTTTAGATATGATCTTAAAATTATGACTGCTTGTCCCCTGTGACACAAAAAAAAAACTAACTCAAGCTACTGTCAAACATTGATCATATGTCAGCTACTGCAGAACATTCTTATTAAAGGGATAGTTCACTGTTTTTCACATGATCGCTATTGAGAGAAAGTAGTTCCAAGCGATTATTAGGTGTGAGTTTTTGTGGTGATGGTTTTGTTATGCAAATAAATAACTCATTTGAACACATAACGTTTTGAGAAGAAACACCTTGTATTTTGTTGACCCCAGGAAACCTGCCGGGACTACCTTCACTTTGACCAAAACCAGACCAGAACTCTACTCACAGGACACTGTCGGGGGTAAGTCACTGTGGGTGCACCATGTGAAAAATAGTGAACTATCCCTTTAATGTTTTTGTTTATTTTTTTTTTTTATCTTTTCTAATAAATAATAAATGTCTCAAATGAAATGCAAAGATCAGTATGATAATTTTCTCAGCCCTAACATTTATGCTTCTTCCAAACATTAAGTTTAACCCATAAAGACCCAAATATCGACAACTGACTGAAAGCATCTAATGATACACAATAGTATAACTGTCAAACCAGTCATCCTATCATTATAGGAAAATGATTGGTGTAAAATACAGTTCATCATTTTTTCATAGTCATTCAGTTATGATGTTCAAAGGCTTCACTGTCGTAACCATGGAAACACAGTCATGTTCTATAGCATTGATTTACCAGTAAAACTGAGAGGGTGTTTAATACATGACACTGAATGGAGACACTCTTTTTATGTTCAGCTAATGATATATTTTACAGAAAAAGCCACCTTTTCTGCACTTTTCTCTGTTTCCTCATACAGTAACCCTCACCTTTAACCTGAACATCTATACGATCAGTGAATTAAACACAGGAAAACACATGATAAATGTAGAGAGAATAGAATGA
The DNA here is from genome assembly GCA_020466265.1 of Siphamia tubifer. NCBI lineage: Eukaryota > Metazoa > Chordata > Actinopteri > Kurtiformes > Apogonidae > Siphamia > Siphamia tubifer. Next base: position 39,520,824 of record CM035797.1, read on the forward strand.
AGCATTGATTTGGAAACTGCCATAAAATTACCACCCTTAAAGTATGATTTAATGAAATATTTTGCATGAAAAGTCACTCTTCAGTGTTTGTTCTTTTGATAACTCAAATTCATTATGAGCTTTAATGAATAACAATCAGTAACTCAAAAAAAAAATAGAATAACACAAAAACCAGAGGATAATAATATAGTAGATAGGGATAAATCACTTAGAAAACTATTAAATACATATATTTGAAAGTTGTGGATCTTTAAGGGTTACATTCTAATGTGTATTAAATTGGCAGTGGTGGTGAACAGCAGTGGCTCATTCTTCAAATACTAGCAATAATTTCCAAAATGGCTGTGAAATTAAACATGTTAATAAGGAATAAGCTTGTCTTCTTTTCACCCAGAACATTATCATATTATTCTGCTGAAACAGCAGCAGAACAGCTACTGTCCGCTGTGGATTCCCAGCAGTGATCTACAGAAGATTCATGGTATTTTTTTAAGAGCAAAAGATTGAAAACACAGCGTTTGACTCAGTTGCACACAGACGTTTTCACCGTTTATATAGTGGAACACGTCTTCATCGAAACATTCCATTGTTGAAATGCCTAATACTCACTACCTCCAAACATAACATGTGACAACACATGCATTTACATGACAATAAAAGCACATATTTGTGACAGTTTTTGGATTTACAGATTGCCAGGTAATCAGTGCTCATACCTGTTTGTATATAAGTCTTTATGATTTCTATGAATAGCAGATCTTTGCAGCCAGAGGGAAACACTGAGCTCCAACCAAACACATGGCTTTACTATTTGCATTTTATGCTCCAACCATTCTTATCTCCGTCTTCCGCTCTGTGTGCCTTTGTTTATTTGTGTGCATCTGACGCTTCAATAAATATTTTTTCACTCTTTGCAAACACAGAATTTCCAACCCCCCCCCCCCCCCCCCCCCCTTTTTTTTCCCTTCCCTTTCTTCATTTTAATTGTTTTGTGCTCAGATTTATTGGTTGTTACTGCGAATGGTACATTTGGGTGGCATGTTAGCATGTGCTTGCATGTGTGCCTACGTTATTGTGTGTGTGTGTGTGTGTGTGTGTGTGTGTGTGTGTGTGTGTGTGTGTGTGTGTGTTTGGCAGGAGGCAACAAGGGCAGCAAGAGAAGAAGACTGGGGTACATGATGAAATTCAGTGGCAATTTTGAAGTCTCCAATCATTGAACCAGAGTCAGACAGAGAGGGGAAAGGAAAGGTGATGGGAGGAAACTGGTTGAAGAAAGAGTAAAGGGGAAATGAGATTGAAGGAAAGAAGTGAACAAATAGTAAACAAATAGAGAAAAGATGGAGAGAGTCAGACAATTAATGGCTTCATCATACAGTAAACCAGGAGACAACATGAAAGCATCGCCTCAGTCTGTTTATAAAAAAAAAAAAAACAGTATGTGTTTGCGTCTCTGATTGCACTGTTGCATCTCTTGCAAGCATTTTGTGCGTGTGTGCATTTGTGTCTGTCAGTGTGTGTAATTACTCTCATTCCTCTCCACACATCAGCTATAGCTGCAGGTTTTGCCAAGTTGACATTCAAACGCTTGTGATAAACAACTCAGTCAGATTTGTTTGGCTGGATCGGTGCTCCGCGTGCTTCCAGGGAAGGCATTTGAATCGTAAGCAGTGAGAAAAAAAAAAAACACGAATAAAGAAGAAGGGGGAGGGAAAAAAAAGAAGAAGGAAAGGCACACGGGAGACGGTCGGAGAGTCTGGGCACTAGTTAGCACCGTTTGGTAAGGAGTGAGGGGAGGTTGCATCATCAGACGGAGGGAGAGAGGGAGATCACCTACTGAAAACATCAAAACAGATTAACCTTGATGCTTGCTATATCACAGTTGCACGGCTTCATGTCAAAGAAAATTGCATAGCTATTGACCTTGAGAATGAACTGATTTACATTTTTACCTTCAGTGCATTTAGCATAAGTACATAGTCTCAGTAGAATGTGATTTAGGGGAGAGACGAGCTGCCATATTCCTGCAATGAGATAAAAAGTAGTGTAAATTAAACTACTCATTACTGAACATATTATGTGGTTACTGTTTTGTCTGTAAATCTACAATGGCACACGGATGCAGAATTCCTCCAAAGCTGCTCCATTTTTAAACCAAAAGGCAGAAAGCAGGAACAAAAGCAAGCGTGCAGAGCATGTTTATTTCTCTCTTTCTGCCTCAGGCACTTTAATTTGAACACATTTTCTGTTGCACTGTGGGTTCATTTGAATTCAGTCATTTGAAAAAATAAAGTCTTTCTCTGTCACTTTTTTTCCTGCTTTCTTTTTTCTTTTTTTTTTCAGCAATCTGGAGCTCATTCTTTTCACCTTGTTTGCAAAGCGCTGCCCAAAATTCAAACAAGGGGGAATAAAACACATACCCGTTTCACGTCTCTGCATTTTAATGCTCTGTGCTGCAGTGTGAGTTGGTTTCATGTTGCCTCATTTTAGAAGCTGAGTATAAACTCCCTTTGCCTGTAAACAAAGTGTTGGGCTGTTCTGCTCAGTGTACAGCGGGGAGATGTTGAAAGTGCCATTAAAGACGTTTTAAAACATCTGATTTAAGCAGAAACATGACCATAATGATCACATTGGATGACATTATACACCATTGTTAGTGCTTGTTATTTGAGAAACCATGATTACATTTCCCAGAAACCCCATGGTTTTATGTTTTTATTAAAGGAAAACTCCACAAATGAATCATGGCATCTGGATACTGGACCCAAAAAGCATTTACTCCCATGAAAATTGCTCACCCACCTCTGTGCCAAAAATGTTCATTTCTTAACCTAGTTTGTTTCTGCCCAGTGCACATGTGCAGGACTGCCTTTTTTTTTTTTTCTTGCAGTGTTATTGGCAATCTACCCATCTTTAGATTAAGGCGATGCTACACATAAAAGTAAATTTTCTTGGATCTGGAAATGTTTTAAACGTTCATGTCAAAACTCAAAAAGGAAATTGTTTGTCATGAGTTACTGTTTTTATGATGGAGAAAATGCTTTATCAGCAACAGAGGATGTTTAGCCAATGGGACAAATTAGCAGAAAGACTGACTCTCCAGCTGTGTTCAACTTTATAATCTTGGCACATTGAATGGCAGACAATCAAAGACACACTATGTAACTTCTACCCTGAGGGGTATATCAGTCAGGAAAATAACAATAGGTGTCTGTGGACGTCATAACATAGTGTGGGATAGTGGGAGCTGTTGAAGATTAAATTCTATCTGACAGCAACCTACTCAAAAATGATGGTTATAGATCAAAGCTGTGTATCAAAGCCGTATTACCCCACCCCCGAAGAGGAGGCAAGGGGTAATTTTTTTGTTTGGTTTGGTTTGTTTGTTAACATTTTAGCAACAAATCTACTGGCTCAATTAATACAAAATTGAGTTTATTGATTGTCAGTGGTTGCTTTTCCATTGCCCCCCCCCCCCCCAAATTTTTTAATGGAAAATTACATTTCGCCAAAACACTCGGTTTTGGATGAATAACTTTTGTGCTGGCGAGCGATGGCTTTTCGGGCATAGCGAAATTGGTGTTTTACACAAAGCTGCAACGAAAAGAGCTTTATCTGCAGGAAGAGTCACATTAATTTAAAAAATCGGATGGCGAAGCAAAGAAAGAAAAGTTTTAAAAGAAACATGGTACATATGTGTGGACACACCAAGAAACCAAATATTTGTTTTAACTTTAAAGAGATAACGTATAATAATATGAATATATCTGTAAATCAAAGTAAAATTCATATTAGTCATTATGTTTACAGAAGAAAAGAAAAAAAAATATTTGTGATTCATGGAAAAAATGATAGTATGCACATCTGTTTTATTGACATCTCGTAAATATTGGTAAAATGTTGCATAGATATCCAATGGAAACGCTCCTGCTGTATATTTTTGACTGCTGAAGTGTCTTTATATTCTTTGTTTGCAGATGAAATGTTCTTTCATTCTGCTCTATATCCATGTTGGTAACGGTGTCTGAATGACTAAAAAGGTTAGTCTTGAATCTTGAAACCATCAAAATATATGCACAATGGGTTAAGTGGTTAACCTAAAATTGTCTACAGGTGTGAATGTGAGTGTGATTGGTTGTGTGTTTCTATATCATCTCTGTGATGAACAGGCAACTGGTGACCCTAGTGATGAATGAGGGTCAAAAGGTCACGAAAAACATCATGAGTCGCTCCCTCATCGCCAATGGGATGCTATGTACAGTACGTACGTGACATATTTACGTACAGTAATCCACATACAGTACTTTATTTATGTCTCAGGGTTTTCAGTTTCCTTTCGTAAATAGAATTTTCTTTCGTATTCAGAGACAAAAAATTGAGGCAAAGGTTTTTCATTGCTTGGATTATTAGTTAGCTGGGTCTTTTGTAAGTAGAGGTACCACTGTATATACAAAAATAAATGAATGGAACACACAACACAGTGAAACTAGACACTTAAGACAAATACTAGAAGTAATGTTCCCATGTTGTGGTCCTCTGTCCTCTTTGCTAACCGGTGTCTGTGTTGCTTATATACTATATGTGACTTCGCATGTCTGCATATGTTTGTGTTTTGGCATTAATCTGCTTGTCTGGTTCTGCTGCTATGTGTTCATGTTTGTGCATATGTGTGAGACTATCCAGTTCTGTTATTTCCTCTAGTTTGATGTGAATGAGGAGTGACTGTGTTAAAAGCATTAACATTTTCAAACCCCGAATCGCTAATCAGGATGTTGTCGGGGAGGAGAGGCATTCGGCAGAACGCTGCATTATTTAGCATCCACTAGTTAGCATCCTCAAAGGAAAGCACACAAACACATTCGCACACATACACAATGTGTTTTTCACACTTTTTGATATATTGAATGACTGAGACGAGCGCTGGCCAGACTGCATTAAAACCACACAATGATAAAATCTGCCTGTAATAAGAGGGAAACGCGAAGATGTTCTTTCATTTCACAATATGGAAACGTATGCATTTATTTCTTTTTCTCACTTAGATCTTAGATTTTAATGCATAAAGACACATAAACGCCCCTCAACATCTTATCATTGATTCAACCTCTGATAGGTTTCGGCCACAGAGCACAGGGAGTGATGAAAGACAGGAGCAATAAGAGACAGACAGGTGGGAGAGATGGGGGAGTAAAACAAGACAAGACAGCAGGGTGGAGAGTCCATTTCTGAGAGATTTGTACGTCATTATCTCTGGAATTTAATGGAATCGGTGCATATAAATTCCCAATAGATGGGTGCAACTTTGCAACTTGCAGCATACTAATATTTGTTCCACTCGCATTCCTACCTCAGATCCTCAGAGCCAGAAGAATTGATTGTAAACCAGGGCTCTAAATTAACTTTTTTCATCACCAGCCAATCAGAAATTCCACTAGCCATTTTTTTCCCCTGACCAAAATGAGACATACGCCTTCAAATGTCTTTAAATTATTTTATTTCACCTTTTCCTCTTGAAATAATTAATTTCTTTAAATATATGATAAATTTTTTTTTTCCATTTTCACATTTAACTCTTAAAACGTCTTGCTTTTACATTTTCTCACCTTTCACTGTTAACACTTCTTTACTTTTCTCACCTATATTACAATTTATACAATACATAGACTCACATCTTGTTGCTCTTACAGTACATTTTCTCAATTAGTCCCCATATCATTTCTTCAAACATATGATCACTTTTTTTTTTGCATTTTCACATTTAACTCCTAACCTCTTTACTTTTTATCTCCACTGCCCCACTTAATATCTGTAAACATACACTCACTTCACATCTTGTTGCTTTTACATTTTCTCACCTTTCACTGTTAACACTTCTTTACTTTTATCTCACCTATATTATTTATACAATACATAACATCACATCTTGTTGCTCAATTTTCCTCAAAAGTTTTCTCAATTGGTCCTATATAATTTCTTCAAAAACAAGGAATTGCAGCATATTAACACGTTCAAATATTCCCTAATTTTTATACACTTCTGCAACATTTCTTTGTAACAAAAGGTAGAAAATTGCAAATTGTGTTAAATACATTATGTCTCTCTCCGTGTCGAACACCAGCCACTCACGACTCCCAAGCCATTTTAGGTTAAATACCCTCTGCTTTTTCTTTACTGTTACCTCAGACATGACAACATCCCCTCCAACCTTTGCCCTTTTCTCACCCCCACACTCCGAACCTCCCAACCACCGCTACATTCTTTTTTTTCGTTCTCACTGACACAACACACGCGTCAGAAAATATTCTCCTTCTTCTATCTCTTAACATCTTCTTCTTCACCTCAGAGTCAACCGCGCAAAAACGCTCAAAATCGAACGCAATGAGGACGCAGCCAATGGATGCATGCGACGTCATCACGGTAGAGTTCATGGGAAATGTAGGAACTTTTGTCTTGTCGGTTTCTATCACTCGCCACTAGCCAAAGTAGCTAGTACGTTTTTTTTTCTACCCACCAAAATGGATTTTCACCCGCATTTGGCTGGTTGGCGAGTAATTTAGAGCCCGGTTGTAAACTATATTATTGAGTTTTTTTGTGTATTTAACCACTTTAGCATTTAGCGATTTGCTGTTTATAAAAAATCAGGATGTGAACAGCAGTTTCTACACTGATGCATGTACAGTAACTGTTCCCTGTGTTTCTGTGCACCACAAGAATTTATAAATTCTGGGGGGAAAAATTGCCGGTTTCTAAAATCCAAGCAGCCACTTTGTGAAATGACCTTAATAAATGAGCTTCATTACCTTAAATGAAAAGTAAGCAACATTTAATGAGTGGTGGGCAATGTTATTATTGTTAATGAAAACTAATGAAATGATAAAAACCAGAATTGGAAAAAAAAAAACATGTTCTTTAATTGAAACAAAGAAAAACAACCAACTGAAATTGTGCGTTTACAAAACAAATGAAAAAGGATAGAAATGATACTTCTCATCTCTGCTCTACCTTCAAACATGGAGACTAAAGTTAGGAGAAAGCAGCAGAGTCATATATGGGATTTATTTGAATATGACGGCGAGGAAGATAAAATATATGAAAAAACCACAAAAAAAACAACCTACATTTTAATATTCAGCTAAAACAAAAAAAAAGAAAATGAATAAAAACTAGCAAACCTGCTCTAAAAAGTAATTAAAATGGAATGAGAATTTTAAAAAAGTCCCATCTATAATAAAACTAAACTATAATGAAAAATCCCAAACTATTTTAACCTTGGTGGATGTGTACCTGGGCCTCCAGTAGAGACTTATATGACCTCATCCACTTCTTAGTCCCACTATTATGCTGTCACAATTATAGAGACCTTCAATACTATGCAGAAAAAAGCAAAAAAACAAAACAAAAAACAAGCAATTCCCACATTGAAGGTGAACATTATTATTAGTGAAGCTGTAAACCCAGTTAAAACAACTCCAAACCTCTAAACTACAGCCACAGCTGTACCACATACATCATCTGGAACACTTCAGAATCAACATTTAACTAATAACATGATAAAAATACAAAATTTAAAGGGACAAAAACATCATAACCTACTCAGCAGAGAAAAGTCAACCTACTTTCTTTTCGAAGGAAATCTTCAATGTCTCTGTCAGAGGTGATCTGTGTTTCAGTTCCATTAATTACCGTATTTTTTGCACTATAAGGTACACTTGTCAAAGATGATTCAATTGGGAATAAATTAATACAATTTCATGAAACAAATATTAGAATTTAGGTTACACCATTTACTCTGCTGTTGTAACAAATGGATTTCTCCGTAAGAGATCAATTAAGGTCTATTCTATTCTATTCTATTCTATTCTATTCTATTCTAAAGGTAGGTCAGTGATGTTTGCACCAGCAGAGACGGCCTCACTGGTCCTGACAATCCATTGCATTTTTACCCCGCCCCCCCAGAACAGGAGAGGGGTATTTTGTTTGAGTCTGTTTGTTTGTTAGTTTGTCCCTCTGTCTATTTGTTTGTTTGTTAGTTTGTCTCTCTGTCTATTTGTTTGTTTGCGAGCAGGTTTACATTAAACTACTGGACCAATTTCTATGCATTTTTCCGGAAATATGCAAAGTGGTCCAGAATAGATCCCATTATATTTTGGTGAATGTAGGTCAAAGGTCACAAATCTATGTATCATTCATTACAAAACCTAGCTGGATGCTACTCTGGTATGGTAAACACACACAGAGCGAGAGGAGGGAGGAGAGTTCCTTCACGCATTTATTCTCTGAGCCAATCAGAGACACCTCATTACCACGTCATGGACATGTATGCGGAAGTACCGGTAAACTCTGTTGTTCAACCTCCAGTCATTTGTCTACGCTCCAAAAACAGCTTGAAACAAAGCAACCTGGATGTTTTTTTGTTTTGTTTAAATAGAACCAACACACAATGTATTCAATAACAATAGTGAACGCAGCAATATTCATGAAATAACGCTGTTGTTGGAATTTAAATACTTTGACACTGTAGTTTTTACAGTGTCACTGCAGTTACCAGCCATGAGGTGAGTGGGTGTAATGATGGGTAGACCTTTTTTAATTACTTTATTGACACTGTATAAGCAAGAATCAATAATCAATTGTGATCAATGATGATCATTACCTGTAAGTCTAAGATTTAAATTCATGTACAGACAATAGGTGCATTCAAAAACATCATGAATCTATTTAATCTGCAACATCTGCAACTTTATGTGTCTATAAAAATGAGATCAGGTGACTAGTGATATACTGATGTAGTGAACGACCAGGTCTGAACATGAGCAGATGTTTTTATTTCTAACCCAATGATGACCCAGACATATTCCATCATACTAACACCAGGATTCATCAGGATCAGATTGTGAAAGGTTCAGGGACATCAAGCATGGTTTTTTTTTCACACATGGTTTTGGCTCCAGACCTGAACCCCAATGAGAATCTATGGGGTGTGATGGAGAAGACTTGATGTTAGTGAAAAATGAATACAACTCTGGATGTTATGACATTCATTGTGACATTGCTTTAAGAATTGTCTTAAATTTGCACAGCAAATGCACCCTCTAATTAGAGTAAATAGTATAAATGTGAGTTTTTATTTTTTCCACGCAGTGTATGTTTGTTTTAATTCTTTCGAGAGACGATCTAAGTGTGTGTGGCTCAGAACAGACATTAAATTGACGGCTATGCTAAGTAGCGTGTAGCTTGTCCATCAAGTGGAAATGTGTGTTTTTACTTCTCAGGCTTCACAGGATTACATGAAAGAAAGAGAGAAACAGAACGCTATGGATGGATCTGAGAACTGAGACATAACTCTCCTGGTGTGTGTGTGTGTATGTGTACTTGTATTCCTATCTTTATGGGGACATTGATATGTTAACACAGGCACACCATGGGGACCTCTGACACTATGGGGACCAAAATTCAGGTCCCCATGAGGGTTAAATATAAATAAAGGTCCACACTAGTAAGATAGAAATGATCTGACTCTATATAAACACATTCATTTGTTTTTTTCCGGAAGTCCTCATAAAGCATGAGGGAAGATGTGTTTACTTTAAAAAAACACATTTATTTTTCTGTATTTAAAAAAATATATATATTTATTTTATTTTTTTCTAATTTTTGTTTATTTTGATTTTAAAAAATATATATATTCTTCTTATTTATTCTATTTATTTGTATTTATTTTATTTTATTTTTTAAATGATTGCTCCATTTTATTCATTCATTTGTAATCATTCATTTTTTTAAAAATTTTATTTAATTTTAAAAATGTTGTTATTTTTTATTTTAGTTCATTTAAAAATGTGCTTACATTCACTACACAATGGTTACTTGATTTCAAACTTGGTCCTCATGAAACATGGAAACAAGAATGTGTGTGTGTGTGTGTGTGTGTGCGTGTGTGTGTGTGTGTGTGTGTGCATACGCATACATGTGTGAGAGAGAGAACATTTTTGGAGGATGATGAAGACTCTTTCAGCAAGTAAATAGTTCCATTTTGGTTTTCCTTAAATCTACATGAATAATAAATGTGAATATATCACAGCTCTGTCGACTTTTTTCTGTTAACTCGAGCCCTGGTGTCTTTTCCTTTCCTTTCTCAAGGGCTGCTTGTTTTTAAACCTAACCAGAATAAACACATTTCATAGTAATAAATAATTATAACTCTGCAGAAAAAGACCAGGTCATCAGTTTTGTTGGAAAAAAGGAAGCATGTTGTCTATGGGTAATTTCTTTTCACATTCACATATACATTTCAAACATGACCAGATGCATTACATGTTTGACAAAATGTAATTGGAGTCACACTATATCTATATACTATATGAATATAATATCTGAGAGATGGAAGTATAGCCATTATATAAAATGTAAATGCTCATGTTATTTGTTTTATATTGCCTCTTTGTCTTCTCATCCTTCTCTTTTATTACCCCTCCATCCCTGTATCTCTCCTGCTTCTTCTTTTTGTCTGTTACCCTGAGGCGGTATTTCACATTACCATGTACATCAGTCACAGAAGCTCTGGTTAAATGTACCTCATACCTCTTTGCAGACACACACACACACACACACACACACACACACACACACACACACATTTATTAGCACACAAATAAAAAAACACACACTGCCATATAATGACCATGTAGAGCTCAGCCATGCATGATGGGAGTCCTTAATGGCTAAAACCTGTTCATATAGAGCAGAAACACTTGCATACATGAACACACACACACACACACACACATACACACACACAGACACAGGCAGTAATGTCTGCATAGATCATGGAGCGAACACACAAACACACAGAAACAGAGAGCTCATCCAGAGCCAAGTAATGTTGACAGCAACCCTGCTATTTTTAAAGGGCACACTTCACAAGATATCATCTCCTCATCATATGTCCTCAGGGATCTGCGTCTATTTACACGGCACACACACAAAAATGGCAGACACAGACATGTAAGCGAGCATTATATGGTCACACAAACACAGACGCACACATGTGCACAGCAGAGGCTATTGTCCCATCTCACTCTCTGTCTCTCTTTCGCTCTCTCTCTCTGTCTCTCTCTATCTCTCTCTCTCTCTCTCTCCCTCTCTCTCTCTGTGTGTGTCGTAACAAGTCAAGCTGGTAAAAAACTGAAATGACGTGTTTTAACCCAGGCCATGGGGGAGTAAGGCGTTATCTTTTGTTGCCTTGACTCAGTTTTCACAACATTTTAGGAGTGTAAAGTGCTCTGAATATGTCATAGTTTCACTTTAAGTTTAAAAGCATGAAGCCTTGTCGAAGACAAAACAACTACTGTGCTCGATCAACCACCAGCCACTGGTTCCTGGTTTTTATTTTGTCTGGTCTCTTGTTAAAAAGGGCTGTCTGTGTATTCCTTAATTAAATGCTTACTTAATTGAATCTCCAGGGACTTTGTCATTCATCATTGTTTTTTAACTTGTGTGGTAGAGTTGTTGGGTTTTTTTTAGATTTTAGTTTTATTTATGCATAAAATGTCTTTTCCAGAATCCTCTTTCAACTGTGCATAAATGCTAAGACGTGTCATAGAGTACAGTTCCACACTTACTAGTTATGATTTTAACCTTGGATTTCTGAATAAAACTAATTTGAATGAGAAGTCTTCTAAAATTTCAGATTCATTTTTTCCATTTGTCTTTTAAAGTTATGTGCTTTTAAAGATGTGAAACTTCCTGACTTCATGTCGACCAAGGACACATGGAGGAGTTTGTGCTTTGTCTCCTCATATAAGGAACCACTTCACAATTCTTCAACCTAATCTTTATGCTTTTGTCATAATATGACTCTTGTCTCTACTCCAACGCTCTTGTCAATACTCTTTGAATCTCGTGGGTAGGGTGCCTTCACCACCCAAATTCCTTCACCTAATGATGCAAGTCGCGGCCAAATGCCAGCAAGACAGACTCATTCCAGCCCAGAGACCTATAATCATTCACTTCAGCAGATAAGACAGTGAGCTTTTTTCAAAAGGGAGTGTAAAGTAAGACCATAAAAGAAGAAAATTGGACCTCTTCCTGGTCATCATCACTGTTTGACTGCATCATTGGATAAGGGATTGTACAGGGGGGAAAGGAATGCTGGTTTAGTCAAATTGTTGAGGACCAGAACCATCTCAATTTGACAAACAGCACCCTCCCCAAACCTTTCAAACACTCCTGTTGTGTCAAAAGCATTTGATCAAGGGCAGAGTTTGATATGTAACAGATTATCATCATTAAACAAGACACCATTGGATGACAGTTTTTGACCAACAATTGCGTCATATACATGATGTTTTCTAATTCCAAATTATTTATTCAGAATAAAATAATTCTGAATTAAAGCATTTTTTTCTCACCTGACTGTTGCCATCTGGTATCTATCAGGAAACCATCTGGGACACTTCTGCAACCAATAGATTTTCAAAGGAGGGGCCTTATCTAAAATTCTTGCATGTGATTAGATGAAGAATATGTCCGTCATCTTGACTAACGTTCTGCTTCAGCCACTCACGTTGAACTCAAGCCGTGACGTAGCTCAGGAAGCAGGAAGAAGAGCCATACTGCAAGCAGACCATCAAAACAAACATGACAGTATGGCTAAACAGAACGGTGCGTCATCTGTAAATGACCATTGTCGTATGTGTAGGGAAATACTGAGGATAAAAGGCAACAGCGGATATTCTTTGAACGAGTAGACCAGCAGCTTGTTAACCTGTCGGATGTTCCAGAAAAATCATCTCACATATGTTTGACATGCCTTTGCTTGGTAGGGAGACACCAGAGTACTCTGGATACTATAAGGGAATGGCAACAAGTTGAAGAAGAACAGAGTGCTGAACACCAACACCACCCAGTAATGGGAAGTCCCACCCGGTGACAATGATTGGCTCCTTCATTTTTAAGAAAGCCTGAACTACACGATACTCAGATGGTTGTGTGAGCATAGCGTGAAGTTTGGTGAAACACAGCCAGATGATTACTGCTGGGGAAAAAAGTGAAAATTATGACATAAAAAGTCGAGTGGCGAACAGATGATGGAGACATAGGCCGTGGCACAGACAGACACACTCAAACAGCCTCAACGTTGCACAGACATGGGAAGTCCCACCCGACGACACAAATTGGCTCCTTTGTTTGTCAGAAAGCCTGAACTTCACTGTACTTGGATGGTTGTGTAAGCCTAGCGTGTAGTTTGGTGAAACGCAGCAGTCAGGTTAATTTTTACATGGACATGTTAATTAGATGCTAAATGGGTGTATTCCACTCGAGTTAATTGGACTTTAAAGGTGTCATTCCGCTGTAAAGTAATTTTTTTCGGAGTCTCTGAAGTTTGGAGCTTTATTTATTGACTTATGTTTCTAAAAATCATCATGGTATTTCTGTTTTTCGATGGGTAGTTGATTAACATTCACAGTGGATTTCAGTTGCCCTTTCGATGATATTTTCCTGCTCATATCAAACATTGATTTTGTCATAAAAGCAAAACGATGCATCACTTCTTTATGCTGTTCTTGGGACTTTAACTGAACTAGGGGGTTAACTTTTTGGAAGATGTTTTGTCCAAGAACTTCTTCTGAAGAAATCTGATGAAGAAGAAGATGACATGACAAGTAGATGAAATGAGAAGATCAATCAAAACGAACAATGACCTGAGCAAATGAGAACTCTTATGAGCGCAAGGGGGTGTCAGTCTTAAGGGCCATCAGTTGAAGTAAATGTTTTAAACACTGTTGAGGTCTATTCTACACCACTAAACTACAGCAACCAGAAATCCAATACTTTCCTATAAATAGGTCATTACAAATAGCTTTAAAAGGTCAGTTCACTTAAAGGCCAGTGGCACTCAAGGGATTGAAAAATGACATTTCAAAGCCTCAGAAGGAACAAAGCATTATGCTGTATTTAATTGAGGCTGTCCTGTCATTAAAGAACAATCCTGTAGAATGTCTGAGATTTTTACATTTCAGCAATAGGACCTAAAAAAGCAATGTGTGTCAGTATCAAAACCTACAGTTGGATGAACATCTACTGGGTGCTAGCACCAACTTTAGTTTCTCCATTTTAGCCCTTTTCCTCCCCTTCCACCTCCGACATTTTAAATGACTCTCGTAGGATTAGCTTTATTGCATAATTGCTTAAGTCATACACTATATGGACAAAGTATTGGGATACGTTGAATTAAATTGCTTCTTTTGTAACAGGGGTCTGGGATACAAAACAATGGTGGCAAATAAAGTTTTATATTAGGGTAAATATCGCTATATTGGTTAGTTTTGTTTAAAGTAGTAACTTTGCTTCCAAAATGATTCAGATGTATTTTACTTAATTTCTCTCAATATTGATTTTGTTTTTAGGTAGTTTTTTTGTTTTTGGTTTTTTTACATTACTGTGATTCTAGTGTTCTACCTTCAAAGGGGACAAATCATCAGGGTGCGATTTATAATTTTTTTTTTTAAAAACACAGAGGGGGGCGGGCAGAGAAAAGCTTGCTTTGGATGTTCTGACCCTCATTCCCCATTGTATGCACATTACTAAGTGGAGGAAAAGAAACTCACCAGGATTCCCTCAGTAGCGGCGAGGGAAGAGCCCAGCACCAGATCGCCATCCCATGGGCGGGCGTGGGAGATGTGTCATGCTGGGTCCGGTCTTCTCAGAGTCATCCTGTTTATGAATGCAGCAGCGGGTGGTAAACTCCATCTAAGGCTAAATACTGACATCAGACTGATAGTCAACAAGTACCTGAAAGGAAAGTTGACAAGAACTTTGAACAGAGAGTTCAGGACATGAAACTGTTGAGAGGTAAATGGCTGGAGTCTGCATAGTCCTGAGGGATCCAACCTCAGCAGGTCTGGGTTGGCTGCTGGGAGGATCCCCTCGCTGGACCTTCCCCCAGGTCTGGCTTGTGTTCCCACCAGAGGTGGGTAATTCCAGGTCCATCAAGTCAAAGTCCTACCATGTATTACTTCAAACCTGTTCACTGAACACAGGTGATTCCACTAATTATCCCATTTACCTGGATGAGGCATTGTGCTCATCAAAATGGGCTGGTTCAATGAACAGGTTTGAACCAATACATGGCAGGACTTTGACTTGATGGACCTGGAAATCCCCACCTCTGGTTCCCACTGGGCGCATTTACTCCGCGGTGCGGTGTGACCAGCTCCAGGTCTGGAGGCTCTGGTGGCTAGCTTTAGAGCGTCATGCACTGTACCTTCTCTCCCCCGCCACAAGGCCTCGGGAGGGATGGGACCCGTTTTCCCCCGGTGTGCCAACTGTGTTGCCCACGAAGCTACAACCGGCCCTAGGGGTCAGCTGTGATGTTAGCAATCCAACCCACCCATCTTGAAACACAGGAGTCTAATGCACATGCGATTCAGAGGGTCTCCCAGAAACCCTGTCTCCCATTTTTCACAAGTTACCACATTTCCCTGATGTCTCAGTGACCTGTCTATGACATGCTTTGGTCAAAATATCATATTGATGAAGAGATGCGGCAGCCTCTTCAACCTGGAGAAACAGGCCTTTTCAAAACACTCTATTTTAGTGCCTCTTTCTTTGATACAAATGAGCTTCAGCTGACTCCGCCCCTCTCTTCTGCATGCTACCGAGAGGAAGAAGAAGAAAAAGCAGTTAGAAAAGGAGAAAGAAATTAAACCTGAAAAAGTTGAGGCAGAGAAAAAGAGACAGACACCGATGAAATTGATCAGCCCCCACTACTAAAATACAAGTGTGTGACACCCCCCCCACCACCACCACCACCACACACACACACACACACACTCACCACCACCAGGATCAAAATTTCCTGAAAATTTCATCCAAATCAACCCACGTAGAAACCTTCATACCACATTGTTTGGTACCAATCTGAAGGTTCTGTGACCCTCCTTTATTGAATTAGAACTGATAATCTGATTCTGACTTTTTAGTTAATTGTGACCTTGACCTTTACTCAAATGGATCATTTAATCTGATGCACAGTAGCTATATGTATATGCCCATGTAATTTCATGGTGATATCTCAAGTATTCATTGAGTTATAGCATGATATGTCTCTGCAGACAGACACACACACACACACACACACACACACAGACACAGCGATTACAATAATCTCTCCCAACCGATGTTGGGCGAGAATTAATATAACTGCCAATTTGTAGGCGAAGTAATGACAATTGTAAAAAATTAAATTAAATAAAATAACAGTGACTACAGATTTCACTTATTATGGGCTATTTTTTTTAAATAAATGACAGATCACTGTTTAATGAATTGCTAACCTGTTAATTAACTTTGAAAATAGCAATTAGTATGTATGTGCATTTCACAGTTTTGACACTGCATTTCCGAAAAATTTATGAAGGGAAAATTATTTGATGAGTTCAACATGAGCAATGGTGACAATTTTCAGTGTGGTTTCACTACTTAAATCAGACTGTACACACTTAAGGCATCAAAATTTGAGAGAAAATGTACGCATAATTAATGTACGTCCTGTGATTATAACACTAATATCTACAGACTGACTTTAAAACAGAACTTGTTTACTGTAATTAAAGACTTTCAGTGTCATTCTGATGGTTAAATGGGTTGAATGGAATAACAGGGCTGGACAGTGACAGGTGGGAGTTGTTCATGTTTGTTAGCCTGTTAGCTGTTCTGCTGTGTGGTTAAGATAGACATACATCCATTTATTAAGCCCCTAATGGCAAAATTCAAATGCCATGGAATCATAACATCCATCCCACAGAACAAAAAACACAAGCCCACTATAGACTCAGACCCCTGTGTCATCAGTACAACAGCCCAAGAGCAATTTCAAATGGAGTGGACTGGCGGTCTAAGGTTAGTTGCCACTAGCAGCAAGCTGTTAACGTTATCTGTAGAGCTAAAGAGCAACAGGAGGTGAAAACAGATGTCCGACACGTCAATGTAAAGTTTTCCGTTCTACTCCAGTAGCATATTTGATCAGTAGTTTTTCCTCTTAGTCGCTTGAAAATAAAAGCACATCATTGAAGGGGGAGAGTGAATGGTGACAATAAATATATACTATGAAACTGTAGGGGGAGCTCTGCTGAGAAAAATGCTAGAAAACCAGTGAAGAAGATCCAAAACCAGCAAAAGAATACCAAAACTAGTGCAGAACCAAAACCAGTGAAGAACAATGGTTCCTCTTTAAGCACACTATAATTGAACACACACACACACACACACACACACACACACACACACACATATATATATATATATATATATATATATATATATATATATATATATATATATATAATGTACAATGTAATAAAAATTACATAATTTTCTCAGCCTGTTGTCATTCAATCAATAGTTTTGTAGCATGAAAAAAAGATAACATACATACAAACAGCAGCAACAGCAACAAACAAAGGGGCAATAGTGACTTTAACCGCATAATGACCTGTTGTTAGGGTCTATTGTGGACAGTATATGGGGGGTGGAGCAGATCAACAGTCTGACTGTATCCAGGGAGAAGTTGTTTTCAGTGTGAATTCTGCATAAATATTTAGTAGGTGAAAATGATGAAGTGGTGACATGTTATATCCCGAAGGTCACCTTCATTATGGTGATGCTATACAAATGCTATACCTATTATCAGGCTATCATTTAACAACATGACATGCAAATACACTGAAGTGGAGACATCTTTTCTAATGTATCCTTGATATCTTTAAGGTTTGCATTTTTTTCTCCCTTCTTTTTCCTTCAAAAAACAGTTACTTTCCTATTGTCCCTGAACTATGCCTTCACTCGCTTGCTCTGAGGCACCCCATTTTAAAAAGTATGTCACTAGTTGTAGGTTGCTAGGAGCTGAGAAAGGACTATGAACAAATTCTGATGCAAGGATAGTGGAAACATGTGATTGTTGAAGCTAATTTCTATACATAAGACAGCAGACCTCCAAATATATCCTCTCATGATCCACCTTTGAAGCTGTGGTAATTTGGTTACCTTTATTCTGTGTGCCCTCTGATACTCTCCCGGTGAAAGCATTGTAGGTGTTAATGATGAAAACGGACCCTTTAGGCATACATAGCATTGTTAAAACAGATCTGTCATGTTAGACATTGGCCTCCTCTCTCTTTCTCTTTTTTCTCGCACTCTCTCTTCCAGTCCTTGATGTTCATGTCCCACTGGTCGTCATGCAGTCAAATCACCAGTGAGGGAATATCACCAGTTTCCTTACATATCACGAGTGGAGCAAGGATGCAATTTTTAGTACAGAAGTGTTTTTCTGGAAAGTAGGCCAAGAACATGAGGATTTTGAAATGACAGAATGACGGAGAGTCACTGAGGGGGAGAAGAAAAGCAAAGTGTAAACACCAGAGTTTCCATCATATTTGTGACATTTTTTGTTTGTTTGTTTGTTCATGGGGACAACCATCCTTATTGTACACATCGCGTGTCTTGAGAGAAAACAGACAATCAACATGGCAACAAAACTCTTCTCTTTCATTTTTTTTTCATTTCCTCCAGTATATTTTGGATTTAATTATTTACACTCAAATACATATTGAGGTTTTCATAATTTAATACTATTTCCATAGCAATAAAGATGCAAGTACAAATATAAGAGATTTTTCATTTTTAATGGATAAGACAGACTACAATATGGTTTAGTGATTGATGGAAAAAGTATATTTTCAGTCACTTTCATTCCCTTGTGTGTAACTGTCATCATAGTCCCTTTTTATCCATCTTAAACTGACAGTTGCACACATTTATACTCCAGATTTCCCTCAAGTTACATGTTAGCTCTTTGTCAAACATATAAAGAGACTTGAAAAAGTGTAGGACGCAAGAGACGCCTATAGTGAACTCATACATGTTCAAAGAAAGGCAGCAAAAAAGATAGAGCTTAGGGGAAGAAAACTAGAGAGAAGTGAAACAAAAAAAAAAACCCAGCAATGATTATTTACCTTCACAGTTCATGGTATTTAAACATTCCATCCTGTAAAAGCATTTGTTTTGTACGTGTGTGGTGAAGCATTTACTAAATAGGTTAAAATGATCCATAGATGCATTTTATTGTTTCAACCACATCTAGCTGTTGGCCGTTACATCAGATTAACATCAATCGTATGAGCAAATGACCTTAACGCATACACTTCTGTTTTTAGTTTTTTTGTGGGATTAGTGTCTTTTGAAGCACAACGACTTTCTAACCAAATCCGTCTGTTTATTATTGGGACCATAACAAAGGTCCAGTATTGTAAGTGAAACCATCATGTTGTGCTGAACAAGGCTGGTAACAAGTTAATGATGATCCTTCTGACAATTTAAAATGATAAAACTTCATCAACTTTATCAAATTGACTTAATAATTACTTAATAATATAATTTTACAATTTTCTTGGTGTAACCTATGAACCACAACAACTATAGTTAAATTGTCTCTGAAATAAACATATTATATAATAAACAGAAGCTGTGAAAGTCAGTTAGATATTAACACACAAGACACAAGTTTGTTCTGTATTTTCACACAGATATGAATAACACAGCAATCATTTAAAAAAATTACCAGTTGATTAAAAAAAAAAAATTACCAAAATTACTAACCTTACTGTCACCATCTGGTATCATGATACCATCTGGGACCCTTCTACAACCAATCCGTTTTCAAAGGAGGGGCCTTATCTACAATCTTTGCATGTGATTAGATGAAGAATCTGTCCGTCATCTTGACTGATGTGCCGCTTCAGCCACTCATGTTGAAATCAAGCTGCGACTCAGAGCGACAGAAGGAAGTAGAGCCATTCTGCAGCAGACCATCAACACAAAGGCCACAGTATGACTGCACCTAAACTGACCGCTGTGTTGTCTGTAAATGACCATTGTCGTATGTGCAGCGAAAATCTGAGGATAAAAGTCAACATCTGCAACAGCCAGTGGATATCCCTTGAACTTCCCTTTGGAAAACGGGTAGACCAGTGGCTTACAGAACTTAGTCTTAACCTGTCAGATGTTCCAGATAAATCCTCTTGCATATGTTTGACAGGCCTTCACTTGGTAAGGAGACACCAGACACTAAGGGAATGGCAAAAAGTTGAAGAGGAACCGAGTGCTGAACACCGTCACCCAGTCTTTGGACGTCCCACCCGGTGACATTGATTGGCTCCTTCATTTTTCAGAAAGCCTGAACTACACGATATCAGATGGTTGCGTGAGCCGAGCGTGAAGTTTGGTGAAACGCAGCCAGATGATGTGAGTCAGGTTACAAAATTACTGCTGGGGAAAAAGTGAAAATTATGAGATAAAAAGTGAAAATTCACAGTCACTAAGCACAACTAGAATTAATCCATATACTGTATAAGACACACTGTGGTTTTTGGAGGAAATTAAAGTTGTTTAAGTGCACCTCATAGTCCAGGAAATATGGTAACCGTATGGACATTTTAGAAACATCCACATATTGGTATGGACACGTCCATAGCGCCCATACGCAATTTTACGCCCATGTGTCAGGCACAACAAACCCCACGTTTCACTAACATTTTACCTGATTTGCCTTATTTCTTATCATTGCGATCAACACATTTTGGTGATGTTGACCTTTGACCTACATTCACCATAATTTAATGGTATGTATTCTGGACCATCTTGCACCTTTCCTGAAAATGTCATGGAAGTAGTTTTTGTCTAAAGTTCCTGACAAACAAATGGACAAACGGACAAAAAAAAAAACATGAAACAAAAACAATACCCCTTGCCTCTCCTTTGGGGGCAGGGTAAAAATAAAATTCTAATCCAATATTCAAGGCTTTCTATGATCACAAACCAGTGGGTGACATCACTTGTAACTATGTCCTCTCCTTCTACACAGTCTGCAGCGCTGCAAAAAAAGACAACTAGCAGCATGTTGTCAGCTCCTGTAAGTTGAAGAATTATACGGTCATCATGTCGGAGCTCCTGGATATAAAAAAATATATATATTGTATGAAACCATAAACAACTAAAGAGGAGAAAGAAACATGGTGAGGGAGGAATGGGAGTGACAAAAAAGGACGGGACAAGAGTGGATTTGTTTAAAAAACACACAGCCACCTTTCCTGTCCAATTCACCAAATTACTGACGACTGACTCTCCTCTAAAGAGCATGAGGAGGAAGAGGAGGGGGTGAAGTACATGGAGTGTGTGCGCGCTTGTATTTCTATCTTTCTGGGGACATTGATATGTTTACACAGTCATTCCATGGGGACCTCTGACACAATGGAGACCAAAATTCAGGTCCCCACATGAGTTGACCCCTTAATGCCCACTGTCATAAATATGTATCTATCTGTTGTTTGTGCTATAGTTAAATTAATTACCTCCATTTAATTTAGCATTTCTTTCTCTCTTTCTTTCTCTCTCTCTCTCACTCGCTCTCCCTCTCTTTCTTTCTTTTTTTAACTTGTATTTAAATTCAGGTGTAATGTTGGTCCCCACTTGTAAAATATAAATTTGTGTGAAGTACACAAATTTACACAAATGATGTGACCCTGTAAACACTTTAGCTTGTTTTTTTCTTGAAGTCCCCATATTTTTCCAAGGTTTGACAATCATTTTTTTAAATTATGTATATATATATATATATATATATATATATATATATATATATATATATATATATATATATATATATATATATATATATATATATATATATATATATATATATATATATACAGTATGTGTGTGTGTGTTGTGTGTGTGTATCCAATGGACACTACCTACAAGTGATGGTTACAAACTTGGTCCCCATGAGACATGGAAACCAGTGTCTGTGTGTGTGTGTGTGTGTGGTGGGGTGTCCCTCTCATCTAATTTACCGGCTTAGATGAGATCTCTCTGTCAAATACACACACACACACACACACACACATTTACAGCCAAAGTCAGCCCTCTGTAATATTTACTAGCTTCATGTGGGGAAATCTCTGAGGATTATCCCCAATAACCTGTTTAACTTAATCCTTATCTTACACACATGAATAATAAATCTCTTCCCCACTCTTCATCTCTCCCTCTCCCTTCCTGAGAAGGGCTTGAGGAGAAGGAACGCCTCTCTCACCTTAGTCTCCATCAGCCTCCCTTCCCTCCCTCCCCTTTTCCTCTCTCACACACTCACTCCATCTGCTTCAGGAACGCCAGCCGGCTGCTTTCCTCTGCTTCTCCGAGCGTCTTTGAGCTGTTTTGACATATGCACTCCCTCTCTGTTTCTCAGCCTCTTTCTTTTTCTGCCTTTTTTTTCCACCCATCTCTATATACCTCCACATCTCTGTTTTGTTTTCCCCCTCCAGGACAGGAAAAGGAGCGGTGGCAGGGAGCACCGGCAAAGACGACTGACTGACTGACCACAATAACAGGAAGAGGAAGTGGGCAGTGACCTGTGTGAGAGGCGGTCGGACAGCTGCCGTCCAATACTTCAGGCTACTGGATGAGAAAACCACATCAGGGGGAGGCAGGAAGATAAGAAAGCTACAGACACACAAACCTGTTGGATTCTCACCTGAGGAAAAACCTCAACAGCTTGAAGAAGGAAAACTGTGATAAAGTCCTGGAGTCAAAACTGGTGGAGTTTCCAGAATTGTCTCATTATATTAGGGATTGTTTACTGACAAACTCATGTACTGGTGTTTGACCTGACAAAGAGCATCGATCTGACTTTGGAAATCTTTCTTCCTCTTGGATTCATTCTCACTCAATCATCTTTTTTTTTCTTTTTGACATCACAGACTTTTATTATCTGGTCTGAAGGAATTGTACAGAAATCTGGTGAATCGAATCTGGAGACCAATTTGTAGAGCAACACCTGCTGCTCTCTTTGATGTTGGAGGAACCAGTTCAGAAAAAAAAAAAAAAAAGATACTGTGAGAGCAAGAATCGGGTAGAGCTCACTCAAGAGGTGACATTTTTTCCCTCTAATAGTAGTCTAATCACCTACCTGACACCCAGTTCTGCCAGAAACTGCCGAATTTAGAAAATACAACACCAACGCAGACTCTATCTTGGACTTTCCATCTATCTTTATGGTAAGTTTTCTGTTTTATCTTTATTTTTTTACAATGAAAAGTCTTAAAAATGTGTGATAGTTGTGTGTGGATATGTTAAGGATTTATGTCAAGATACTGTTTTAGATATTGATTCATACATATACATTTATTTCTGCTGAAAAGCAATGTTGACTGAAAATGTTCCCCACATTCCCTGAAATCACTCCAGGCTACTTTAACATTCCCTCCTCACTGTGAACCGCTCTTAAATACCGGTCAGTTTGTCTCAAAGATGCCACAGAAATATGTTGAAATGATGCTATGAGCTCTTTAAGGGCAGGCTGTGGAACATGTCACTGTTCGCATATGTTGTGCCGGTGATCACGGAGCGCTCAGTGTGGATCTGACTGCTGGAATTGAGTGCTCAAACTCAGCGGCTCTGCTGTCATTCCTGAAGACAGACAGCTGTGACCGTTAATATGATAAGAGTTTTCTATGTAGAAAGAGGCGTAAAAATGTACAGAAACTAAATCCAGATTGTAGCTGGTCCTTTTGAAGCATTGAATCTGTTTTTTTCTTTGGCCGTTAAAGTGATGTCAGGTAAAACAATTACATAAATATTAAGAACTTGTGGAAAATCTTTTGGGACTAGAAACAGTCTGACAAAAATACACTTTTTTTTGTCATTCGTTCAGCTGGACCAATGTTACAGCAGTGTCTGTGATTTGGTTTCCTCTCACTGTCTGGCTTTTTCTTTTCTTATGGGTTGGGATCCGTTGCCTCTGAGCGACAGAGGTGATTTGATTTTCGTTGTTATGTCGAAAGCCATTGATGCAACTAAACCCAGTGGTCTAATTCCTGGAGAGGGAACTATCAGGGAAAATCCTTTGGGTGCCATCTGGGAGACTTCAGCCTCTCTCACACACACACACACACACACACACACACACACACACACACACACACACACACACACACACACACACAAGATTCATGATTAGAGCCATTCATTCAGATATGTCACAGTGGTTGACAAGCTGTCCAGCTGCGGCGATGTTAGCTCAGCTGAAGTCGCTGATTACTATTGAAAGACCCAGTTAAGGTTTTATTTTCAGTGACTGACCTGTATTCTTCACTTTACATAATATACCACCTTGTTCTAAACAAATGTTAACACTTATGTGCTTTTTGTGATTATCTATTTCTGATGATTTGCTTCTAAGACACATATTTCCAACACACATTCACTGAACTGACTAAAATGAACAGGATATTTAAAAGAACATGTTAAATATATGATACATTTGCTAAACATCCACACACAGGTAAGTATTAATAACAGCATTTTATTGAAGAGGAGACATTTTTGGAGTTTTAGTGAATAAATAAATCAACAGACAGACAAACAGATAGGTAGTCACGTGCCAGAGTAAAACCAAATTTGTATCAGTGCAGTGAAATGTCAGAAAACTGCATAAATATGTAGACCCTACTGAGGTCTGTAACACATATAACTATCCATATACCTCAGAGCTCTTGGCTAGACTAGCCTTTTGCACCTAACTTTTTGTCTTATGTCCACCAGTAAAAAAAAGTTACATGCACGTATCAAATCAGTGACCATACAGACAATATTAATTTATAAATGATGAACCAACTATATTGCCAGTATCAAGTTCACTTTCTTTGAAGCTCAGTTCTAAAAGAAAGTGCTTATGCTTAAAGTAAAATTCCAATGGAAAACATCTCAAAATATATTATATTATTATTATATAAGTAAATCTAATCAAACTGAAGGCTTGAATATTTGAACAGTTTGATAGCTTATGGACTATCCCCCATTGCAGTCACATGACCCTCATATGGCTAGTTCCTGTCATTAGGCCTTTTTGACCTTTTGACCTTGGGTCAACCAGTTTTCCAAAGTCTCTTGAGCATCAAAACCTTCCAGACTTGACCTTTCCACACCAATTGTTATTAAGGCTACATCCAGATGAGTTCGATATGGGTTTAGTTTTGAAACTGTGTGAAAAAGATATTACATAAAAATTTAACTGTTTCAGTAACAGTCTGTGTCAGCATGGGGGCCAAACACTTGCTTAAAACGATGCAATTCACATGCCACACCACTATGCCACCACAAGAGAACAATAGAAGAAGTAGTGCGCATGCGCCCGCATCCCTTTTTTTACCGGCTCAACACACACGCCGGACATAAACAACAACAGTAACATTTCTAACACCCTAACGCTAACCCATTCACCACTGCTACTCTGTTGTTCGCCATTGTCGCTGTCTTGTGATGAGAATGAATGCCCATGGGTGCAAAGCTGCATTTTTTTCCCGGTCATGACGTGGGTGTTCACACCCACGGATACTCGTCAAGATGGATACGGAAACGGCATCGTATCCATATCTTCCCACTTTGGGACCCGTTTTCCAAAGAGATCATTTTGGGGTATCCACGAGACTGGTCTCATTTTGATGAAAGCCCAATTCGTTAAGAAAGTACGTCAGTTTCACACAAAATTGTTTCCTTGCAGACGGGGTCTAAGTCCTCCACTGTCTAAAGGATATGTGATTGAATCCTCTTCTGTGCCAAGAACGCGATATCATGTGTCACCAGCAGGGGCAGTACACAAGTGCTGAAGTTTAATTTAACTTATTATATTACAGAAGAAGAAGAAGAAGAAGAAGATGATGATGATGATGATGATAAAGAATTCAATTCATTAGAGTGGGCAGGCTAGAGAATGCACTTTTTTTTTTTTTTGCATCCCGCTGTATTTTTATCATTAACATGTCTGGTGCAAAAAACACCAGAACACACTCTTTCTTTTGTACCATGTTGCTCTGAATATGACTTCCTTTGTCCCCAGACTGTACCTGACTCAGAACTATCCCAATGTGCTAAAGATTTATGATTTACACGTTGCTCAGGTCGCTTGTGTTCAGTGTGAAAACTATGAAAAGAAACTTGTCGCTCACATCACATCCTCACTTGAATATGTTGACTATGAACCAGGCCATACTATGATACAGAGACTCTCAGAGTTAGAGATATTTTTTTTCCTCAAATGGCCAGTGATACTGGTGCAACTTTGTTTTGTTGCACCAGTGAGAAATTAAGCCACATGTGCAACTGAACTGGTCGTATTCTAGAGCCCTGTAGCCTACCTATAGTTTGATTAAAGATGAAAGGCATAAACTACAGTGGACATTTCAGGAAAAACAAAAAAATATCCCTTGTAAAATGAACTGCATGACAACTATGGAAAAGTCTCTCCGTCGTGATTCTGTTCTTCTGGTAATGTAAAAAGAAGAAGAAAAAAAAACAGAAAGAAAAAAAAATCAACCCTCCACCTCTTTTAACCCATAAAGACCCAAATAAACCAAACAAAAGCATATACTGGTCTGGTTAATAACTGTTGGTCAGCTAATCATATCAATCCATGTAAATAATTGCTGTAAATTGCAGTTTGTCGTCTTTTAATGATCATCAGATCTGATCCATTTGGATGTTCACAGACTCTGTAGTGAACGTGAAAACACTATAATCTTCTATAACCTTCATTTCTCAGTAAAAAAAAATTAATCACAGTGAATTGTGACACTTATTTTTACATTAATTTATTGATGTATTTTGCTGAAAAAGTAACTTTTTCTTCACTTTTCCCTGTTTCTGATATAGTCACCCTCTATTTTAATCCGAGCTTTTATGGACATCTGCAGGGTCAGCAAATTAAATATAAGAAAATACAGGATTTTCATACACACACAAGAACACACAAAATGAGAGGATAATAAATGGTGCTAAATGACTTTTAAAAGTGGTTAAATATCGATAAAAAATTCATTTGGAAACTGACACAATAATAACACTGGGTCTTTATGGGTTAATGGATTTGCTCCAATATTTAAGGAGTGTGTTCTAGCCCTGCCCTTCCATCAACTTTTATGAAAACTAGTGTGGTAGTTTAGGCGTAATCCTGCTGACTGCCAGCCAGACAAACAGATATAACCTCCTTGTCAGATGGTAATAATATCTACATGATTTATATGATTGTTCATCGTATGTGCCACAAGAATATTGAAATCTGAGTCCCTGTGACTGTGCTGCTGGAGGTGGTATAATTTAGCCTTCAGCAAAAAAAAGGGAAATGACAGCTGAGCCAAAACCAATGTGGATAATAGGCTGGGCTTTAAATTATCCTCAGATTCCTGCTGGTTATTACTGTCAGTTTTACAGCTGGTTTGCATCAATTTTAACCGATTCACTGTAATAAGACTTGATATGCCTGATTGTGTGAGAAAATAGAATTAACTAGAAAATGATTTACCTCCAATCAGACCGTGAATACACTTGCAATGTGACGGAAAGTCAGCGAGGACGCAATGTGTCTGAGAACGTGTGTGGTGGTGACTCCTGGTGTGAGTTGCTGGCAGACAGATTGTTAGAGGCGGCTCTGTAATTAAACATGTTTTAATCTCGACAACAACTGTAAACTATTCTGCAGTGAAGCTTCAAAGATTTGAGGATGTCAAAGCAGTGTCAGCTTGGTGTGTAAGTAAACACATCTTCCCTGTTTTTAGGGTGAGATAAATAAATTGTGTTCAGCTAAACTGAGCCACAGATGTCATTTTGATTAGAAATTAAATGTGAAAGAAAGTGCAGACGGATGAAATGCATAATATGGATCTTGCTGCTTTTAAGGGCTGTAACACTCTTAGGGGAGTAAATATTTAAAATTTAGCCTGAAGGTGACTCCAGAGGTATGGTTGTACTGTGCATAGGATAACTATTTCTAAGAGGTTCTTACTCTGGAGAGTCACACATATCATGGTAGCCTATCCATTATATAGAAGGTTGTCTGAGGTGCAAATGGAATTTTAGATATATAAAGGGTGACAAGGAAAGGACATATGATTATTGTCTCCAAACTTTACAGAGCTTAAAGGAGTAGTTTCATTTTGATGATATGGTGTCGATGATAGAACACCATCATTTACTCACCTGTTTCAGTTTGGTGTAATTTGGAGTATGTCTGACATTATTGAATTTGCCGATATATCCACAACAGGAGCGGTCGGGGCATTGATATGCAGTTTATAAATGCATTGGGTTTATCAGATGGCTGTTGTGATATGGCTGTGTTATTTCCATTTCAGTCAGAAGTACTCTGTTATAACCATCCACCGTCTGATGACATCATCACTTAGTGCCTGCTATATTCATTCATATGGCTTGTTAGATACACTTCTCGAAGGCAGTCATGTCTTAGTTTTTGTCTAGCACTTTGTTCCCTATGTGATGTTTGTCTGTCCAGGACTACAGATGGAAACTAGAAAAGCACACTGAGAGCGCAGATCTCCGCCAAGGTAGACCCCCCCACCCCGATCACCCCCAGAATGAAATCAGTTCTTCCTGTTCCCAACATATCCTGAATATTTCATCAAAATCCGTCCATAAGTTTTTGAGTTATCTCGAACAAAGACAAACAGATAAACGCCAGCAAAAACATAAGCTCCTTGGTGGAGGTAATTAGCTTCTCTGCTAAATCTGATACATGCATTTTGTTCCTTGTGACTAATGTCAATACACACTGTCATGTATTAAATAAATAAATTAAATTAAACAAAATGAATGTTGTAGCTCAGCATGGATTGGCATGTCGACATGTCGACTGGGGCCACATTCACAGTATGGACGCGAAACTGATCTGTTGTGGTGAAGAAGCTGGAAGGCGAACCTCTCGATTTACCGACCCTCACTTATGGTCATGAGCGTTGGGTAATGACCAAAAGAATGAAGTTGCGGGTACAAGTGGCCAACATGAGGGTGGCTAAGCCCAGGTAGCTAAGCTCAGCCTTAGAGATAGGGTGAGACGCTCCTCCACTGCTCCTCCATGTCGAGAGGAGCCAGCTGAGGATGCCTCGTGGACGCTCCCTGGGGAGGTGGTCCAGGCATGTCCATCCTGGAGGAGACCTCAGGACCTGGGAACACCTCGGAATTCCCCCTGAAGAGCTGGCAGAAGTACCTGGGTTGAGGGAAGTCTTGGCTCCTTTGCTGAGACCTGGATAAGCGATAGACAATGAGTACGTCATGGCAGAGGAGTCTGGGTTTGAGTTGGGAATAATGGGCGTCCCTATTGTTTTGAGGATGAGTATATTATATGGAGGATGTAGAGACACTCCTGTTATATCTAATGTCTTCAGACATAGTCCAAATTACACCAAACTGAAATGGGTGAGTAAATTATGTTTTATCACTGATATAAGGTCCAGATTGTAAAAAATGGAACTTTTTCTTTAAGTGCTGTCCTTTAGCTTCATGTTTTCCAAAACATATGAACAAAAAGTGTTATCATCCCATTGAAATTGTGCTAAAATGTACAAATGTCTGTCTAATTAAAATTAAAAGCTCCATTTTGTTTAAGTTGGTGTAATAGTTTTGAGTGACACTTCTCATCACAAGTGATACATATCAGTAACACCAAAAATAATAACTCTGCATATTTCACGTTGTTCTTTGACACGGAAATTAAGGCCTATTTTAAAAGGTGAAAATTTCTACAAGTCTGGTCACACTAAAGCTGAAGAGATATCCTCAGTACTGAACTACAGATCACAGCGAGAGACAGTTACAGTGATGTCATCTCCATAACTTTCAGTTCTGTTACGGCAAACTGTAACCCTTAAATGATAAAATTAGGCTTTTAAACGTATATGTAATAATGGTATAATTAACACAGCAGCAAAAACAAAAAAGAAAAAACCCTAGTGTTAGCGGTACATCAACTATATTATAGTTTTCTCCTAATAATAAGGCCATGTGGAGCAGAAATGGAAAGGGTAAAACTTCTTCTCTGTTGTGAATAGTCATCTCAGCCTTGTACTTTCCTTTAGCAGGAAGAAAGTTTATCATTTGGAATGAATTACTGTGAACTGTGAAGTTCATAAAATGATGGTAGAATTATAACATATAACATAAATAATAATAATAATAATGATAAAAATATTGCATCAGTCTTATATCAGGCTTTTGTAAGTACTCAAAGACGCTTTATAAAAGTAACATAGGGACAAATACAAAGCTACGACCCAGAACAAATACTAAAGCAGAGACAGACAGACAGACAGACAGACAGACAGACAGACAGACAGACAGACAGACAGGTAAAGAACAGAAAAACAGTTGAGTTTGAGTTGACTTTTGAAGGAAGTGAGTGTGATGGCAGACTGGACGTGAAAGGACAGGGAGATTCAAATGGTTGGTGCGGAGATGACGAATGACCTGTTGCCTTGGGTGTGGAAATTTTGTCTTGAATTTGGACAGACACACAGCACATACTAACATTTATTTTAGAATTAGGGTTCAAAAATGAAATCCATCCATCACCAGTTCAACTGTCTTCATAGTATAACACATTGAATATTAGCTTTACAGTATAAGCTATTGCTAAGGTATTAGTTGTTTTGTTTGAGTATGTTAATTGATTTATTTGTTTGTGTATTTATTTAGCAGGGACAGTCAAGACCATTTCTGTATATGTGCCAGTATTAACACAAAAGTTATTTTTCAACTGTTGTCCCTGGACATCAGATGATAAAACACCTTAAAGAACAGTTGAGGTAACTTGTCAGGTGGTTTTAAGGTGTGTGTTGTCCTGGGAGCTAGTTGGTTTTGATACTAGTTGACTGCATTTATCTAGTGTTGGTACTACTGTTACTACTGTAGAGGAGTAGAGGGAGGCACCAAAGAGTTTGATATTTTTTAACCAGAATCTTCTACATAGAATAAGTGTATAATGGCAGTTATTGTGGATGTAAGTTAAAGAGAGAGTGAATGAAAACCTCCCCAGACTTACATACATTTCATAAAAACTTTGTACACAATGGAAAGTAAGCATGGTGCAACAACTCAAGTTGAAAAATGAGGCATTTTCTGAACCCTCTTTATCCTCACTTGGGTCACAGGGTCACTGGGGTCACTGGGGGACTGTAGCTACAACAGGCGAACTATGTGTTTCCAGTTCATCTCAGGGCTGAACATATATAGACAATCACTCTCACATTCACACCTATGGGCCATTTAGATTAACCAATGAACCTATCAGTGCATGTGTTTGGATGGTGGGAGGAAACCAAAGTGAACCCACACAGACACGGATAAAACACACTAACTCCACACAGAAAGGTCCCACCCACTGGTGTTGGAAATCGACCTTCTTGCTGTGAGTCACGCATGCTAACCACTGCAGCACCGTGTTGAAATCAGGCAAATATGTAAGTATAATAAAGTGTGAAACTGTTTTAACACACTGGCACTGACTTTAGCAGTCTTCAACACCCCCCACCCCCCACCCCCCAAGAAACACTCTGGTAATGTTTGCTTTATTAGAAACTCTTACTAATTGTGCTGGTAGTCTGCTGTAAATGACTGTCTTGTTAATTATAATAGGTTCTGCATTTGCTGTTTCAGCCTTTGTTCCCATTTATTTAATTGGCTCAAATTTGGATCTTCTGTTTATTTTTAATAAAAACCTATTTTCCCCCTGACTGACAGCTCCACTGTACTTGTTAAGTAGCTCTTATTAGAGTTATATGAATATTATCTCACAATTGTAACATTTGATCTCACAATTTTGACTTTTTGTCTTAAAATTATGCATTTTTTTTTCATCTCATTTCTAATTTTTTAAAATCTCATGATGACTTTTTATCTCAATTGTGTCACTTTATAGTTCAAATATTGGTATGGACATTTTAGAAACATCCAAATATTGGTATGGACATTTTAGAGACATCCAAATATTGGTATGGACATTTTAGAGACATCCAAATATTGGTATGGATATTTTAGAAACATCCAAATATTGGTATGGACATTTTAGAGACATCCAAATATTGGTATGGACATTTTAGAAACATCCAAATATTGGTATGGACATTTTAGAAACATTCAAATATTGGTATGGACATTTTAGAAACATTCAAATATTGGTATGGACATTTTAGAAACATTCAAATATTGGTATGGACATTTTAGAAACATTCAAATATTGGTATGGGCACGTCCATAGCGTACATATGCAAATTTACGCCCATGCTCCATAGATGTATTTTAATTGTGAAATAACAGCAGAGGAAGAGGAGGAGCTACTGGTCAGATCATGCACGTGTCCCTAACCCTTTGTACGAGCCAACATTTATTTCTTCATGGTGGATGAAACTGATTTTCTGTCTTTCAAACTCGGAAATGACAAAACCACACTTCAGCCTGAACTTTAGCGACCCTACAGCGACTGTCAGGATTATGAAGTCTTGTTGACTCGTTTTGTGCTTTAGCCTTTGGTAGACTGAAAGTAGGTCAGACCTGTCTGCCAGTCACAAAACATCCCTGAGAATGACAACTGTATCTCCGTGTCTGCTCCTCTGTCACATTTGCACACACTCCCTTGCCCGCGGACAATGTACAGATGTAATTACAGATATTCCTGGATGTTATTTATTCTTCATACCGCTGAAAGATGCCTTATATAAATAACATCAAAAATAACCTGAATAATCCTCCAGTGAGATTTGCATGCATCACTCAGCAGCCGAGAATTAAAAAGATGATTATGAAGATTTACAAACACAAAGTACTACATGAAAATAACCTTGCTGATCTTATCCTTTTCAACATAACTGAAGTCATACAACCAATGTGGCACAAAAATACACACTGGATTTCTACTTAAAAAAAAAAAAAAAAAAAAAAAAAAAAGTTGTAAAAAAGGTTGTTGTTTTTTTTTTTTTACTATCTTTCACACCTTCTTATAAGGTGCTAAGTGTCCTTTTAAAAGGTGAGGTAGAAAGAAAAAGAGGAGAAAAGTTGGAAGGTGAGAAAAGGAAAAGGTGAAATAAAAGACAGGAGACTAAAATAGACCACGAAATCAAGATGCTGTTCACTTTGAGATAGATTTAACAAGAGTGAAGGAGTGAGAAAGATAGGAGAAATGACAGGATGAAATAAAAAAAAAAGTGTGAACAGAGTTACAGACAAAAAGTGACAGACAAAAACAAGGCCAGACAACCATGAATGAACAGCACTGAAGAGTCAGAAACTGAGACGAACACTCAGACGGCAGCTGAATACCAGGAAGGGTGTGTCCGCTCACTAATGATGCTCCCACATTAACGGACTCATGGCGTTTCCCAGAAGGCATTGTGTTTACACTTCCTGTTGCTGATAAAAGGGGAGGAGTGAGATGCTAAACCTTGAAGTAGGAAATGCTACTTTTTAAAAAATGCCCTTTTAGGGAAAATACACCCCCCCACCCCCCCCACCCCCCACCCCCGACGGATTTGTCATCACATGAATGAGGTGATGAAAAGTCACATGTGTTTGTGTGACACACTCGTAGGATATTAGTGAACTTTTCTCAGTAACACTTTATTTGTGGTTCTGAGGATGATTCTGTGTTAATTAATATTCACAGGTACAAAAACAACATTTCACAAATTAAAATGTACTGTTACACCAAAAGACATGCCCTCTGCCACAGTACAGAAGTAAAGACCGGATCCATACGACACTATAAACCCAAAATTATTTTAAGTTGATGAAACATGAAAAATACAAGTTTCCAGAAATTCAAATTTAGATTCTTATTAAAGTATACTTAAAATAAAACATTACTTATTAACTTAGTATTCTAAGGTTCTGTCAGTCCTACTGGGAGACTAAGTCAAGGTTCAGTGTCTTTGTCCAAGGACATTTGGACATGTGGACGGACAGACCCAGTCATTCAGTCATTGGACGACCCGCTCTACCAACTGAACCACAGCCGCCCCTGAATAAAATGACTGTGTTTTGTAATTGTAATATTTTGGTGTAATAGATATTAGTGGTTATTTGTTGTGATTTTAAATTGTATTTCATCATCTACTACATCAGTTAAGTTTATTATTTTTCAATCGTCCTTATTTGAAACAATAGAAATAACAGAACAATATCATTCTCAGCATTTAATGACTTAATTCCACTAAGTTGTAACTCATCTACATTGTTAAGTTATGTTGACTTATATCAATACAATACTTTCCCTTAATACTTTGTACAATAAATTAGTTGGAAGTATTTAAAAAGTTACAGCAACTTGATATATTTCAGTTAGTAGTACTATTTCTGAAACTTTGAGTATTTACAAATTAATATATTTAATTATTCTGAACATTCTTGTTTACAGTGTGTGTTAAGAAAATGAAAAAAATTATATTAATAGTTGTAAAATAATTAGATAAAAAAGACTAAATCCTGACTTTAAGGATCAATTCTGCACATTAGTCGACAGAGGTTATGGTAAAAGCTACAGGACCAGCTTCTAAAATTCAAGTTTCTGAATATTTATTCTCTTTTTTTTGTATTGTCCCATGTTGATGTGTTTAACATCATATTTTAATTTGCTCATTTTATTTATCAAAGTCAATATTTCAAATCTTGATTAAAATTCTGAGGTCTTAGCGTTAGAAAATACACAAAACAGACTCAACTAATTTCCTTTTCTGCTTCTTCAAAAGTCATGTCAGGACTCTTTTCAGTTGAACCTCAGTGTGAGAACATAGCGGAACTACATAGGGTCTGATTACTTTGTTTATCCAGGACATTTTGAGAGGAAGGATAAAAGTTTCGACAGGGGAAGAGAAGGAAACGTGTCTGGTCTTTAACAGCAGCTATGATCTCAGTGTGAAGTCAACGTGTTATGATAAAGTGAAGGAATGTCCGAACAAACAAAATACACCTCAGTCACTCTGAGCGTATGTGTTTTCTAATACACAATGCACTGCAACACACTTTAAAACAGGGGTCTCAAACATGTGGCCCGAGGGCCAAATGCGGCCCACCAAACATTCCAATGCAGGCCCTGAGCTGAAGAGAATAATAAGAAAAAAAAGTACATATATATATATATATTTACTTCTCAGATTTTTTTCTCTGTCGATAAATGATGACAAAATCAAATGTGTATCTTTGTTTTAGAGGAAAAACTAACTTTAATTTATGAAAATATTTCCATTTGCAAACTATGCTGTAACAATTACATATGAATAATCTGAACAAATGTGAACAACCTAAAGAAAATTAGACACAATTTATTTTTAGTTTAGTGTCTTTGTAGAACTGATCTATAATAAAACACATGGACTAATGATAAACTGAGGCAGAATATTGTTAAAATTGAAATGTTGTGAATTGTTTCCCCTCCCTTATTCAAATATTTCCTCATATTCTGATCATATGACTGTGCTTAATGTTTACTGAGATGCCTGTTTCCCAACTGATTAACCCTTTAACCCCTGATGTTGTAAAAGCATGGTTTAGTTTCAATATTCAGAAGAAAGAAAATACTGTTTTTTACTGTGATTTTACTGAGTTTTGTTCATAGATTTGTTACATGGAAATAAACAGGTGTCAAAAAAGCAACTAATTTAGAAAAAAGAAAAGCCAAAACTACAGGTAAAACTACTGGAACCAAATTACAATATTACAATTATTATTTATTTATTTTATTTATTTATTTATTTATACTTCATTTTAGTTTACTCTAACTAAGTTATGTTATTATTTTGTAAATATTTATTCATTTTTTCCTTATTTTATTTTATATTTCTACATTTAATATTATATTTTATTATTTTCCTTCACTTTTGTGCCATATATGTGTTATTTTGTTCCTATTACTTATTATTTTGTTGGTTTATTATACATTTTTTTGGCTGTTATTGTCCATTTTGTTACTTATTTTATAAATTTTTGACTGGAACTGTTAGTCTCAGGAGTTAAAGGGTTAAAATGCAAAAGAAATCGACATTTTGGAATTTTGTGGTCGTGCAAGGATTGTAGTAAAAGTGTTGTCAATTAGTGAACATTCATGGAAGAAGTCAGGAGACAAACAGGAAAGTCTGATAAAAACAAAAACAAAAAAGTATGTAAAAAAAAAAAAAAAAAAACCACGTCTAAAACATGCAGCCTTCAAGCAAACTGCCGTATATCCTCCATATTCTCTAACCCAGTGAGTGCCTTTTATCTTCTGTGTTGCATCTAATTGGGAAGTACCATCTGCTCTGGGTACCTGAGGGTGAGTGAGACTGATGCAAAGCTTTCAAAGGATGCAGGGTAATAAACAAAGCATTCATTTTACAGTCTCCTGGAACGGATGATACTCACATCTGATCTGACAGGGGAAAAACTACTCCAATGTTCCTACACTGTAAAAAAAAAAAAAAAAAAAGTTAATAAATTTTACAATGAAAAACTGCAAACCATGACGGTTTAAATCTGTCAACTCTAAAAACAGTTTGATACAGTTTATATGATACTGAATCACTGTGTATAAAATTTATCATAAAATACTATATTTTTTTTAATTAATCTCATCCAACATTGTTAATCTCACCATTGGTTGGAAGAGATTATTGTGTGTGTGTGTGTGTGTGTGTGTGTGTGTGTGTGTGTGTGTGTGTGTGTGTCCGTCCGCAGGGACATATCACGTTATAACTCAATGAATATTTGAGATATCACCATTAAATTACATGGACATATACATTTAGTGAATGCACATCAGATGCAATGACCCATTTGAGTAAAGGTCAAAGGTCAAGGTCACAATTAACTAAAAGGTTAAAATCACATTATCAGTTATAACTCAAGAATGGAGGGTCACAGAACTTTCAGATTGGTACCAAACGATGCATATTTTTTCTGTAAATTAAAAAAATGTTTGACTGTAAACTTATGGTCATGTTTTGACAACCACAGCTGCTGTAAAGTTACCATAAAACCCCTTTCTATATATATATATATATATATATATATATATATATATATATATATATATATATATATATATATATATATATATATATATATATATTGTATTTGCAAATGAAGTGGAATGATAAGGAAGTATAAATTGGACAGTGGTTGCAGTGGTTGTTCATGTAAGGTTCATGTTTTGATGGAGAATCTGATCTACACTAACATCTTTAATATAATCTGACTTCAGGGCAGAAACACTGGGAAGTTTAGGTTTTTATGGCTGGCTGGAGGGCAGGCATATTGGTCAGTTCGTATGTCTCTGTATACACTCTCGCGGTCACATTTCAAGCAATACTGATATCAAACCATGACCAAGTGATTTGCCATATTCTCGAGTCGACTTGATTAGTTTTTGGCAATAGTAGAGCAAAGTAAAGCTGAGATATAGGCCAAAGTCAGGGTCAAAAATCCAATTTATATGGATATCAACTAACTTTGTATTATTAAAGTCAGATATAACCTTTCATTTCATATCCATTTTGTTGATCTTGGATGACCTACAAAGGTAAAATGCAAGGTCCTGATTTTCAATATAGTCAGTTTTCCCCAGAACTGAAACAAAAAAAAAAATATAATGCACTTTTTCATTTTTTATAACGTGACACTAATTGTTTTTCTTGATCATTTTCCATTGAAAGTTAAAGCAGAAAACTTCAGGTTTCTGAATTCTAATTCTAATTAATCATTTTCATGCTGGGTGTAAATTCACAAAATGGCTTATATCTGTGAAGTGATGGCAGATATCGACTAATGTAGTAGTTTTAATTAATCAGAAGCCAAACTCTTTGGTGGACTAAAAACACAGTCATGGTCTTTAAAGAGGTTTGGCTTGGATCCACCTGGAGAGTTAGAAAGTCCAGACCACAAAGACTTTATACCATGAATAAAACCTGTTCATACAGGGATAAAACTCATCAAATACTGGAGTGAAAACTGAAGTGTTTCATTTTCAACACAAGAAAATTGTAGAAATGCACAATACTAACTGAAATGTCTTGTAATATTCATCATACAGGATAAAAAAAATAATGATCAGTAACACAAAAGAGATAAGATCAGGTCAGTGTGGGATGGGAAATGTGCAATTACATAATATCACACAATCACCTTTGTTGACCAGACTTTGTCAAGTGTAATATGTTTTTTTTCCTCTATTTTCTCTTTTTCATTATCAGCCAAAAATACTTTGGTTACGACATTTAGCTTTACCTCAATTATCTCACATTCTCATAACAAGCATAAGGGGGCAGACAAATGAATACCCAGTCATCCTATCTCCAACCATTCAGTTTTAATTCCAGCTGTAAATCACCATAAAAGATGATGCACTTGTTTTTAATTAATTTAGCACTGAAAGCAAACTAAACAGAGCATACAAAACACAAGAGTGGAAATAAAACCCAAACAAAAGGAGGCAAACTAAAGGCCAAAATACACTGTTGAGTCTTTGTTTGAGCTGATTTGTGGGGAGCCGTGTGAAGAGGTCAGAGGAGGTCAGCAGAATATGAGATTAGGCCATTAGAGAGAGAAGACTTTGTGCCAGTATAATCCCCTCAACATAATCTCTCTTTCTCCCTCCCTGCCGCTAATAGCTGGAAGACAATAAGATGCACTAATCTGTCTACTGGGATGGCACAAGGCAGCGGTGAGATATCTACTGGAGTGCAGAGCACATATAGACTAAAATGTTTTGAAGATTATTCTCTGGCATTTCTGGTTTATTAGATAGAGCCCAGTGGGGGAGACAAAAGCGTTGAGGGAGAAAGAGACCGAGGGTGAGAGGAACGGCAGTGAGAAGGAAAGTTTACCAGACTGCTGCTGTTTATGTACCTCATATACTTTGGTTAAATAGTGCTAAAATGACTCGCAGGCACGAGCAACTGATGCAAGACGGTGAAACGTATTCCAGCTCGTAATCAGTCAAAAGCCATAAATCACAGCAGCACCAGTTTGGTTTTGGATTTTTAGAGGAAATTCCACCAGATTTTGACTTTATTAGCAATCACATCAGATGAAGGCAATGTATTAGTGATGACCACACTTAAGCCAAGGAAGTAGTTCTTTATCTGACATACTGCGCTACGAGTTTATATAAAGGCTGTTTTGAAATGGGTTTTTTTTTTTCCCTGTGTAGACTGAGCTCATGACATTGTGTTGCGTGTAAGTTCTTATTGCATTTGGCGTGCTCTCCATATGCATTATGATCCTTTTGCATGTTTTTAATCACCATTTGATCATGTGTTAATGTACACCAACATATTTCTGCAATGTAAACCTATATAAGTCAGCAGAAGTCCAAAAAGCCTTATTTTAAGTTGATTAATTTAAAAAATACACATTTCCAGAACTTAAAATAATATAAATTAAAGGCTTATTGGAGTTCAGAGCTCACATGACTGACCCACACACTACACAGTAAATTTTGCAGTGTTAAATCAACACTTAGAGAGTTTATTTAACTTTTTCTAGAGTGTATTTGGTCCCATTGTCTCCAAATTAACACTGCAAAATCTACAGTGTATTGAACAAAAACGTGTAATTAGAGTTATTAATTCATTTATGTATTGATTCATTCATTTGTGTATTTATTTCTACATTTGAGATGAATATACAATTGATTTAATGTAGAAAAATTTAGTTTTTTTGTATTTTTCTGTTACTGGTCGATTTATTTTGTGATGGTCCCTAAACTCCCCGACAGCAAGGAAGTGTGTGTCCGCTCCTGAAGCCTCTCCAG
Organism: Siphamia tubifer; assembly: GCA_020466265.1. Classification (NCBI taxonomy): domain Eukaryota; kingdom Metazoa; phylum Chordata; class Actinopteri; order Kurtiformes; family Apogonidae; genus Siphamia; species Siphamia tubifer. The sequence goes on from CM035797.1 coordinate 39,560,494, forward strand.
TATAGGGTAAGGCTGAGCGGACAGTGGGGAAGGTGCACATCTGTCAAATATCAGACTGGGAAGAAGTTTGATCGGAGAGTCGGTGGAGACGTGCCTGCACGCTCTCACTTGCAGTGTTAAAAAAAACTCCCTCACATTGTCCAAAATCTGAAATATTTTATCTGACTCGCGGGCCTCAGTGAGACACTATCGATATCAGGGAACTTCCGGAAGACTTGGGATGTCTGTATTTGTAATTAATCCACTCGAAATAACCTGTAAAGTGAATGGATGATAATGTACAGACAGTGTTTTGAAGTAGATCTGAGGCCAATATTCTTTTGTAGTCAAACATATTATCTTATTAATTCTCAGAATTTCACATTTTGATCCCAGACTTATCTTGGAAACTTGATCGAAACAACTTTTAAGACTTGAGTTTTCTTTCTCAGTAAGACACATGCAGTAAAATTTTGTTTTATTCCTGAAGCATTTTCCTTGTAGACCAGTGTAATCAGAGGCTGTTGTGTAGTAGATGTCTGTACGTATTAAATCAGTTGAATCTTAGCTTGTTTCCTAGGAAGAGCTGTAGTCTACCATGAGCGTACAGGACCTAATCTGTGCTTCTATCAACTTTAAAATTATCAGAGAGTTTCAACATATGTTTCTACAGTAGCAGGTGACGTCCAGTGTTTATGTATATCAGCATCACCTTTTATTATGAGTTTTTGATGAGTTAATATCCCTTTAACTGGAGAGCCCAGAACCTGCCACATTCCATTAGAGATCTAACTGGTTCTTTTACCAGTAGATATGACTAAATATTACACTGAAAGCAAATATTATGCATTTAAAACCTTACTAAAGTGAAAGAATGTACATGGTAAAGAAGGTCACAGTGTTCATTGTACACTCTGTGATGTATCTGATTGGTTTGGGGATACACTTTTATGTGTGTGTATTTAAGAATAATAATAAATATGAGCCAATCAGGTCACATTCTGACAGCTGAGTTTAAGTACTGCAGCCTTCAGGGTGACGTTATAATGTGCCCGAAATCAAAACAAATGACTTTGCAAAGACTTATATTCCTATTAAGCCCTTAAACACAGACTCCAACCATTTCAGATGAAACTGACTATTGCATTAATTTGATGATTTTCTGTGTCTATATTTCCATTACTATTAAATTCTTAAAATGATCGTTGTTCTATGTGGATGAAAAAGCTACGAATGATTTGGTCATTTGGGATAAAGTTGATAAAGTTGTTGAATTGAACTGAAACATTTTATTGTTGTGCATCTTTGAACTACTTTATTTCCTCTTAGTACCGTTACTCATATTACTACATATGTGTATAAAGGTTTTCAGACTTTATTTAACTTAAGAAGGAGAATTCTAACCTCAACCTATACTGTATAAAATAACATTTCATACCTTAGTTCATCACAAACATCTGGAGTCAATACATTTCCAAATATATTTTTCAAAGCAAAGTGAGGGGAAGATGAACTGTAATCTGAAAGAAAAATGTAGTGGGAAAAGAAGCAGAAAATGTTCGTAGCTTTATTCAAACACATCAAAGTATCTAGTCAGCAGTTCTTTCATTCCTCCGAAGAAATGTCAACTCCATCTGGATTAAACCCTTCAACTCTTCTGTTTATTTCCAAAGGTTCGTTCGTTTGTCATCTGAACCCGCTTTATCCTCACTAGGGTCACAGGGGTCACTGGGGGCCTAATCCAGCAACAATGGGTGAAGGCGGGGTACACCCTGTATGAGTCTCCAGTTCATCTCAGGGCTGAACATATATAGACAAACAATCACTGTCACATTAACACCTATGGGTGATTTAGATTAACTAATTAACCTATCAGTGAATGTGTTTATGCAGAATTGATCATCTTTTGGCACATTTTATTGTTTTTTTTAGTGCAGGTTAGTGTAGTTTTAGTGCATTTTGGTTTATTTTTAGTGTATTTTATTGTTTTTTTAGTGCATTTTATTGTTCTTAGTGCAGTGTAGTGTATTTGTATGTGTATTTTGATTTTTAGTGCATTTTATCCTATTTTTAGTGCATTTATTTAGTTTTTTAAAGTTATTTATTCATTTTTAGTGCAGTTTTAGTGCATTTTGGTTTATTTTTAGTGCATCATAGTGTTTTTAGTACAATTAAGTGAATGTTTTATGTGCATTTTAGTTTCTTTTTAGTACATTTTATTGTATTTTTAGTGAATTGTATTGTTTTTTCACTGAGTTTAATTATAATTGTTCTTATACCTGGAATATATATATAACACCAAGTCCTTTCAATGGATCAGTGCATGTCTTTGGATGGTGGAGGAAACCCACACATACACAAGGAGAACATAGAAACTCCACACAGAAAGGTCTGGTGTGGTAGTAGAACCAGGGTCCTTCTTGAATGTTAACCACTGCACCACTGTGCCGCCCTGTTTCCAGAGGTGAAAAAGCAAAATATGTTTGCGCATATACAAGTGAGAGGGTGTATCTGACACCAAACCCTGCACATCAGTTTTTAATCTGTCATTTTATTTTATCTCGCTGACATGTTGGCGTTCATATTACTAACATAATTTACCAGGAATGTGAGTTTCCACATATTTGATAAGACTGAACTTTGGTAATTTTTTTTTTTGACTCTTTGCCACATGACTTCATGTGTTTCATATTTATTCTGGAGCTGTCTTCATTTGGAATGAGTGCAGTTCTCCTTTCAAATGATAAAGTAGCCACATCATTGATTAGCTACATTACTGATAATGATAATACTATATATTCACAGCTGCTCCCTTTGCATCATCACAGAAAAGATACAAAAAAAGTAGATTCAGATTTACAGATATTTATTATTGCAACTATGGAGGATAATACTCACGGCTCCTCATTGTTCATTTTATCTGGGATTAAGCAACACATTTAATTTTCGAGACAATGTTGAGGTCCTTAAAGTGTGAAATATTTGAGCAGATCTTCATTTATTGGAGTATTTTTGACTCGAAGGACTGGATTAAGAATTATCTTTACTGAAAAAGTCACATTTTTGATGTAATAACCTTTAACTTTACTCTGACCCTTCATGATGATCTACATGATCAGTAAATTATGTACAACAAAATGACTGATTTTCACTGAAAATACACAAAATACAGAAAATATTATCATAGTAAATGGTGATAAATTATTCAAGGAAGATTAAATATAGAGGAAAATTCATTTGGGAACTGTTACAGAAGGAACACTGGGTCTTTATGGGTTAATTTGGGAAAAATTATTTTGCCAATTTGTGATTAAAAAAAAAAAAAAAAAGTTCATGACCTGAGGTTTGGGAGAGGCAGCTGGACAGATTTCTAATCACAGGAGTGAAAACACAAAAGGAGTATTTGTCTTCCTGCCTCAAACGACCTAAGGCGAGGGAGAAAATAATGTCTTTGTTTTGTCTTTTTCAGTGTGATCTTTCTGGGAAGACAGATGATTTATCAATACACCCGAGCATTTGTATGAAAACACCAACTGGACTTTGTCAGTGTGAATAACAATAGGAAATTAATAAGAGAAATGGTTATATTTACACAGTTTGCTTTGTTCTCAATGTTAATGCTAGTTAGAACACAATCAAACTGATTTATAAGAAGGGGAAAAAAATATTGCTACTATGTATAATAGTAAAGTACAAACCAAATTTACTTGAATAATTCCAAAAGAGCCATTAATACTGGAATAAAAATAAGTAGGAAAAATTAAATGCTATATTGATGAGGATTCGTGTTTCTAATGGAACTAGGGATGCATGGATATTGTATCCTCATAATACTTTCCATTCACATATGATTTGAAATGTTATCTTGGAAGAAATTGTAAATGTCAATGAAATCATGTTAAATGCCAATATTAACATACTCCTCCTCCTCCTCCTACTACTACTTCTACTAATAACTAATAATGATAATAATAATAATAAGAAGAAGAAAACAACGATGATCAAGAAGAATTTAATTTGTTATGAATGTATGTTCTCCCCTCTTTTTGTAAATAATTATACATAATATCAATAATGCTTTTCAGTGTCTTCTGATACTGTCTTTTTGGTGAGTAAAAATAATTAAAAATAATTAGAACTATCAAGACCAAGCATCTGCTAACCTGGTCCTGCAGATCTGCTATCCTGTATGTGTCAGATGTTTCCCATTTCTATCTAACACAGTGTTTCCCAACCAGTGTGCCGTGGCACATTAGTGTGCTGCGAGAAACATCAGGTGTGCCGTGAAAAATGAAAAATGATGTAATTTCACCTTATTGGTACTGTCAGTGAGCAGCATGATTATAGATACAACAACACACACCACTGATCCACTCAGATCTGTTGAGCTGTGGTTGCCTTTCTTAAATTCCTGCAAGAGTGTCAGTTTTGTGGCTTTGGGGTTTGCACTGAATAAGTAAATCAAGCCTAGATTTGCATTATATTTCAATGAATATACTTTTTGTAAGATTTTTCTTTGGTAGTATACCTTGTGATGCTTCTAATGCTCTATTTGCATGGGATAAATATAATCTGTGGATCACTGGTAATTTGCAATTACCCCCGTACCTCTGTGTTATTGTGTGGCGCATTCAAACGAGATAAACAAGCCTCTGTAATTCACACAAATTACAGATATTATGATATATGTCGTAAATTCACAACATCCTGTTTGGTCTAAATACATTAATAAGATAATATGAAAACAAAGTATGCATAAGAATAAAGGGGGTAAATGCCACTGGCAGGGATGCAGTGTGTCAATTTGCTCCACGCCTTCAAAATAAGAGCAGATTAAAACAGTGTCCAGATTACAGAGTCAGCAGTTCTTAGCGGAGGCCTTCCCTCTGGAAAAGGGCCGACTGAATCTATAGCAACAACTTCTGATAGTTATAAATATTGAATATAAATATTATAAACATGGTGTGACCATATCTTCCTTTTGCCACATTGTGCCACACAATTACAGCCACTTCGTCCATTATTCACTCCAGAAAAAGACAAATGGCGCGCAATTGAAATCGTAAATACAGACATGCGCATTCACACGGGACTTGAATTACCTCTGGACGTCTGTTTTTCGCCCAAACACAGTAGGTAATTTGTGGTGGAATTATTACTGAACAAATCACGGACATGGCGCATTCCCACGGGACTAAAAACTCACATATTATCCGTAATTATTCAGAATTACCAGTGGTCCATAGGTAATACTGATCCTGTGCGAATATGGCACAATATGAAATATGTGGCGTGGCTCAAAAAGGTTGTGAAACAGTGTTCTAACACACCTGATTCAAATGATAAACATGTCATCACGCTCTGTGGAAGCCTGATAATGACCGTCAGGTGTGTTGGAAGAGGGGAACATCTAAAACATGCAGGATAGTCACAAACCCCTGGTCTACACAAACAAAAATGAATTGAGCAGATGTAAAATAAGTCTATTCTTATAATCTCATTACATGTCATTATGAAGGTTTACAGTAGTTTTTCATAGTAAATATAATCAAAATTCAAAAGGGTTGTTTGATTTTTCATTATAAGACGCTGTTTTAAACATATAATAATAATAATAATAATAATAATAATAATAATAATAATAATAATTAATGAGTATATACTATACTGTATTGAAAGTTTGGTTCTTCCTGAAAAAAAGGTACTAAAGAATTGTCAGAGAAGACATCTTCTGATCCTGTTATTGCACAAATGACATAAAGAAATCTCATTGGCCTGTTCCAATGAAGTCGTTAAAGGGTTACAAATGTGACCCACCACCACGAAACCAGGCATAAGTGTCTGGAAATCAAAATTGAGTTATTTGTGTAGATTGGTAGAGTGGAAACTAAGGTTTAAGATGGTGAAAAAATTACGTTTCTATCATAAGTAGAACCAAAGTTATGGTCATTTTAATATCCACAGTTGGACCTATTATGCAATTTGCATATTTTTAGATATTGTCCGTTAAAGTTTTGGATTGTTTTGGGGTAGGAAGTCCTTAGCAATGCATAATAATTCGTATCCGATTGACAAAAAATATTCACAGATGTTAAAGGACACTCTGATGGACATGTCACAGAAGTTTTATATATTATAATAATAGGACAGAATTGCAACGTATTATAATCATTTGGCTTACGCCATTGGACAAGAGCATTCAATATAAGCTTTTACCTCGTACTGAACACTTGGATGTTTACGCACGGAACGGAGTTCGGTTTGTTCAGTGAAAAGAGGTGGAAGTCGTCTTTGTCTTTGCTCAGCAATACCTGAACTTTTGTCACCGCTTAAATAATTGACCCAATAAACACATTTATTGATTGGATTTCAATGTAATGACCACAGGAACTGAACATAGAGGTGTTAAGGTACCGTTTTTTGATATGGTGTAAACACAAATAAGAAATAACCTTCCAGCCTAAATTTGGCTGTAGCTCTGAACGGCTCAGCGCGACTTATGCCTGGTTTCGTGGTGGCGGGTCACATATATATATATATCTATATTTGAAATTTAGGTGAATACAAAATAATTTCTCGAAGACAGTGAGATTAAGATACAAACTTGTCAATGTGTCCTTGTATCAGCTCCAAAACCCTCACTAGGATTAAACCAAAATCGGACTTTTTTCCCTTCAATTTGATCTTGTATTAATGGGGAAAGAACAGAAACACCAATCAAAAATGTCAAACCATCCCTTTCTAGAAAATAGCCTTTGATGATAAAGACGGACATCCTAAGTGGTTTTAATGTCAGGCCTGTTCCCCGTCTCTGTCCATCTGTCTCTTTTGGTTTCTGTCTCTCATGCAACAGCCACTGGGTCAGGACCTAAAATGGGTCACAGGCCTATGTTTAATAGATCCCCATACGACCACAGTGGTGATATGCTTTCAGCCCGGGTCCCATGATGAGGAGCTAAATGTTTCATTTGGGTCCCAGGCTGAAAAGATTTAAGAGCCCTGGTCCTAAATGATAGGCAGACCTCGAAGCTCAACACGAGGGGGAAAGTGTGAGGGGATGGTGAGTCCTTGGCCTTCACTCTGTGTCGCTCACCCTGGCACGGTGAAGGGGTCTGTCCACGGCTGATAAGTGGTTTTAATGTGATCTCCTCTCTCTTCTTCTCTCTCTCATTTCCTCTCCTCCCCTTCTCCTCTCTGCATCCTCACATCTGCATCTTATTCCTGTCTTGCTTCCTCCTTGCCTTATTCATTCATTTCCTCCTCCTCTCTCCTCTCTCTCTCTCTCTCTCTCTCTCTCTCTCGCTCTCGCTCTTTCTTTCTCTCTCTCCTCTCTCCCTTTCTTTCTCTCTCCCTCTTTCTTTCTCTTTTTCTCTCTCTCTCTCTCTCTCTCTCTCTCTCTCTCTCTCTCTCTCTCTCTTTCACTCTCTCTTTCTCTCTCTCTCTCTCTCTCTTTCCCTCTCTCTCTCTCTCTCTCCCCCTCTCTCCCTCTCTCCCTCTCTTCCCTCTGTTTCTTTCCTGTCCTAGATGATGGGGTTTTGGCTTCAGCTGTGGACTACAGGCCTCGTGGCCTTGTCCACTTCTCTCGTCGTCCACTCTGAGCTTATTGCAGTGAAGGAGAAGCAGGAACCTGCTGCTATTGTGAGGAAGGAGACCCATCCTGTCCTTTTCAGGCAGAAGAGAGAGTGGATCTGGAACTCTCTTTATGTGGAAGAAGAAAAACCTGCACCCAGCCCATATAAAATAGGACAAGTAAGTTAACATACACATTATCCCACATTTCTCCCAAGTATTTTTGTCACCAATTTGATCTTTAAACATCCTGTTCTGATTGAGTTTTTTGTCTCATCTTATAAGTCTGATTTATTTTCTTCATATAAATATATTAATTCATTCAGACAGTTCAACAAATCTGCCTGAATGGATTAGACTAATTAAATGGAAAGGATATGAGCACATTATTTTATTTGTACTTATTGTTGTTTGTCTGTTTGTTATTTATTGCTGTGTCACTGCATTTTCCTGACAGACATATTAATAAAGTTCTCTGCCTGTCTATCCATCCTTTCTTTTTTGGCACTTTTCTCCCCTTTCATTCCTTCCTTGTCCAAACTAACATCAAAATGTGGTTTATCAAAAGTCATAATAAAGTCAGTAGAAAAAACAAACTGAGCCTCATACACGTTTCCTTTGGCAAAGCAAATGTGCTCAGCACCAAAAGGCATCCAGACTAACATTGTTCTATTAAGGATGTTGGACTAGACAGGTTAAATAAATAAATAAATAAATAAATAAATAAATAAATAAACATCTTTAAATCTCCTCAGTTTTGCACCACTGTCACTTCCAATCAGTTTGACGGTAGAACACACAAAGACTCCAGGGCATTAGTTTGTGCAAAAGAAACTCTTTGATGAATATCTGAACATTTTAATCCAAATGATTGGGTTTCCGTCAAGAGTATGAGCTGGAGACTCAATGTTTTATGTTCTTTTGCAGCTGAAGTCAAGTAAGCGAGTGGAGGTGAAGCATTTTAAAATAGACGGCGAGGGGGCCAACACCATCTTCACCGTGGACGACAAAGGAGACCTGTCCGTCACCAGGTCTCTGGACAGAGAGGAGAAGAGTGCATACCACCTGACGGCCAAAATGTTCGATGGGAACAACAAGCTGATCGAGGACTCTGGGGACTTTGTTGTCCAAGTGACTGATATCAATGACAACAGCCCTGTTTTCCCCAGAACATACAATGGCTCCATCATGGAGAGATCTGTAGTTGGTAAGCAGCATTACAGTATTTTATTACAGAAGAAAGTAATAATAATGGTACACTGCAAAAAAAGCCTGATTGAAAATAATAACATTGAACTCATTATTGGGTTAAAATGTCTGATTTCAAGTAAAATTACCCGTCAGTGTAGTAAGAAAATGTTATTAAAATAAGAAAATATTATCAACAGAATATAGAATACTAAAATGTTGAGGTTAAGCAGAATATACTTAAGCAGAAAAAAACAAGTACAAATGTCCTGAGTGCAATTATTATGTCCTTCAACAGTGTATTTAAAACAAACAAACAAACAAAGTTATTGTTTTCTCAAGATGAAAATTCTTGGAACAAGTCATATAATCTTAAGATTAAGTTTTAATAAGTAAGTAAACCCTTAAAATTATCTTTCAAGATATGTACGTCAAATAGAAGTCAGTTTGTCGAAGTTAAACATTCCTTTTTTTGTCGTGGAGTTGATAAGGTGTTATTTTATAGTGGTTTTCCAATATGTGATTGAATAGAGGTTAGAAAGGTTCTTCATATTATGGGAGAGGAAGTATTCAGATCCTTAATTTGAAGTAAAAATCATACTGTGAAAATACATAATTCAAAACTTTATTTTAATGGAAGTGTGGCATTATCAGCAGAAGGTATGTATGTAAAATATGAAAAATTCATAGTAATCACTGTGCAGTAAAATGGTTCCTGTCAAACATAGTCTGCCTGTTTTTCAGAATTTCACTCAACAAATAGTTCAGATACTTCCATTATATAATTATTGCAATAATGATCATGTTTCAGATGCTAAAAGTTATTTAACTAATGTAGTGAGTAGCGTCTCATTTCTTAACCCATAAATACCCTCATATCAACTGGCAACCAAAATCATTCAATAGTATAAAGTGTTAAAATACCTGTTGATTCACTAGTCTTATCAATAAATGTAAATAATTGGTGTAAAATCCTTTTCATGGTCATCAGAAGTGATCCATTTGGACCTTCAGAGACTTCAACGTGAATGTGGAAACACTCATCTTCTACAACATTGACTCACCAGTAAAACAAATGGATGAGATTGGAGACACTTATCTTATGTTTCATTAACAATATTGTTTACAGGAAAAAAATATAGTAATTTTTCTATTTTGGATATAATAGTCCTCCTCTTAAATCTGTGTGTTAATGAACATCACATAATCAATACATTAAACAGGAAAATACATGATTTTCATTTAAAAAGGCAAAATATATAGGATAATGTTCAGAGTAAATGGTGATAAATCACTCAAGAAAGGTAAAAAAAAACAAAAAAAATCAACAGAAAAGGTAATTTGGGTACTGTCACAAAAGCGTTAACCCTTTAAAACCTGACGTGTCATCACTGAGACACTCTGTACATATTCAGTTTGGATGACTGTAGCTCTTTCACTGTGCGAGTGGAACAATTCTAACAGCTTCTGAAACCTGAGACATTACAGTTTATAGGTTTTATTGGGTCGTTATGCTATTTTCACTCATGCATGTACGAGAAACTGGAGAAGAAGCCGTTTTAGTAGAATTATAACATGCAATAAATTCTAAACAATAGCTAGATGTTGAAAGAACTGGGAAAAAGTGATCTGGAACAATGGACAAACATATTTTCCAACCTTTTTATAGTTAAAAAAAAAAAAAAAAAAAGTCAGGAAGGATCATCTTAATCTTAGGGTTTAAACGGTCAGATGAGTCTGATGAGTCCAGATTCATAGCATGCAATATCTTGAGATTATGTAGGAAAAAAATATGTTGATTAACACTAATATCAATCAGATAAATAAATGCAGTATTCAGGACATCAAAGAGTTCCAGTTAAGGACGTCCTCTTGTAAAACGACCGCTGAAAAGTACTGACTGATCCCTGAAACCTCATAAATAATAACCCCTGTGTTCTTCATTATGTAGGAACTAAAGTGGTTGAGGTGAGGGCGACAGATGCTGATGACGCCACCACTGCTAACGGAGAGCTCAGGTACTCCTTGACCCCTGACGGAGACATGTCTGCCTTTGCCATCAACAGTCTCACAGGTAGGAAGGTTGTTCTTTTCTAAGAGGTGGGGAAAAAACACAGAGGTTTAGAGCAGACAAAGCTATTTTGGTCACACTTTACACTGTGGTCTGCTAATAAAGTGTTAATTCTATGGTAAAAACGCCTTTGTAACCACTTATTACACATAACAGATCACAAGTAAGGTGGTAATTCTATGGTAATTTTGATGTAATTTTATGGTAATAATGCCTTTGTAACCACTTATTACACATTACAGATCACTCGTAAGGTGGTAATTTTGATGTAATTTCATGGTCATAATGCCTTTGTAACTACTTGTTACACAATTCTATGGCAATTATGATGTAATTTGTGACAAGATACTGAAATTGTATGAAATGTGCCTGTTGTACCACCTATTTTTAACACACTGGCTTACTGTATGCTAACATAGCTGCTACTGCTAGCCGCTAGGTTGATATATAATAGCTAACTTGAACAAGCTTTCTAACCATTACTGGTTACCATGGTACTGTTTGCTTTTCCCTTGTTTAAGCACAAACTGTATATTTTACAGACATGTTACCATGGATTTCAGATCCTTCAGTGTTCCAAGGCTGTCAGGACTGAACTAGGGTTTAAACCCAAAAGCACAACTCAAAACTTGACGTTCAAAGATAAATCAAAGTTTATTTTCAAAGTACAACATAAAATGCTCAGACAGAGGATTTGTAACAAGTATCAACTAAGAATCACTTTTATAGAGGAAAAACCATAATATGACAAAGTATTAAATTACATTTTTAAAGGAGAAAAGAAGAAGAAAATACTTTATTTGTCATTATACAATTGTACAACGAAATGTGCCCTCTGCATTTAACCCAATGTAAAGTGTTAACACTATATTTACCTTAAAGAATCAGTGATGAATTACCCTCTCTGTCAATACAACATAATACAATAGGCTTTATTGTCACTTACATCTAAATAACAACAATATGATATAGACATATGTTGAAAAAAATATGTAAAACATAAAGTCATGTGGAATCAAAATACGTCCAAATTTGTGTGTTTGTGTGTAGGTATGATCACCTGCCAAATAAACACACTGGATCGAGAAACCAAGAGTCAGTATGTGGTGGTGGTTAAAGCTCAAGACCTGAGAGGACTTCCCTCTGGCAGCACGGCCACCACCTCCGTCACCATCACCATTGGCGACACCAATGACAACATTGCTTCTTTCACTCAACGTGAGTAACCACTCAGATCTTTTCCTCTAGTAAAATTGGCCTTCATGTTTTTCTTTTCAGGATTTCATTCGTTTGTTTAATCTTAATTTTTCATGGCTTGATTTATTGAAGAATGTGGGATAAAATAATGCATGACATCAATGAGATTTAAGAGACCTTTTTTATTTTTATTACTGTTCTCAGGGATATTTTATTCTTTTACACACACAGTCTGGGAAAACTGAAAACAAACTTGAATGTCCATTTTGTTTCAGTTTCTGCTTCATTTTATTTTTTAATCCCAAAAACAAATTTATTTTAAACATGTTATTTTAATTTTTAGCCTCATTTTAAACTCTCATAATTACTTAGTAATGACATTGAGGAGGATTTATAAATGTTTGGTTCTTTGTCATTTCTTGATCCTACATGTCATTTTCAACAAATGAAAAATAGATTACATTACATTGCATTATATTACATTTGATTAAATTCGATTCGATTCGATTGCATTAAACTTTATTGATCCTATGAGGAAATTCAATGGTCAATGCCACAACAGAAGAAAGACTGCAAATGCAAGAGGAAGTATGGATTAGTAAAAATAATACCCCCAAAAAAACTAACTGTTGAACTGATGTTGTCATAAAATGTACAACATGATTCATAAATGAAGTGTTAGTCTTGGAGGTTCATTCTTATTTTCAGTTGTCTTTGAATCATTGCATATTTTGTGGCCACAGGAACATATGACCTGGAGGTTCCAGAGAACCACAAGCTGAATGAGAAAATTGGCACTCTGAAAGTGGAGGACAAAGACCTGATCCAGAACAAAGAACCCATCTTCTCCATTCCCAATGAGAATCACAAGATGTTCAGTATTGAACCCAGCACAAACAAGGATGGAAACCTTTTACTCAAACAGGTAAGGCACATAATCATATTTTGTTTCACATTTTTCCCCTTGATTGTAGTATGTTGTATATTATTACCCCACCCCCAAAAGGAAAGGCTTGAGTATTATTTTTCATTCTATTACTTTGTTTATTAACACTCTAACAGCAAACATGTTGGTTGAATTCACACCAAATTGGGTTCATAAATTGCCAGTTCAAATCTTTGATGAAGTTTTAAAATCATTTTCCACCCATTTACTTATAGTGGTCACATTGTCAAATGTCTCTAAACACATTAGTTTTATGCAGTTTATGTCAAAATGACACATATATAGAAGCATTTGATATGGTGACACCAGTACATGTATAGATATGATATCAAAATAAGCAACAATATGTACAAGAGATTGGGTTTGTTGTGCCAGGCACCACTTGTTGACATTGTATTATTTGCTTTAGGGTGAATCTAGATTATTTTGATTTGATGACAGACATTTGTGAGTTTTATTTTTTTACACAAAGTATAATTATACTTCCACTGTTCAGTTATTTTCAGTCTTAATGAATTGATGATACCTCAACTTGTCGCCATGGTAGTGAACACAAAATGACAATTAAAATTATATGGAAGCATAATCCTGTCTGTTCAGTGAAAGAAAAAACTAATTAGCATCATGTAACAAGAGAAAAATATTTTCATTTTATTGCAACATGAAAATATATCACATATAACAAGAAAATTTTTTTTTAATTATATGAAACTAGAAAAGGACTCTGACTGTACAGACCTCCACCAAGGTTCCAAGGGGGTGGGGGGTCATCATTTATTGATCTCCCCCTGAAAATGTCATCAAAATCCATCCATAAGTTTTCAACTTCTGCTGTACACAAACCAACAAACAAACAAACACGGGTAAAAACATAACCTCCTTGGCGGAGGTAATTATTCTCCAACATGAAATGTGTAAAGGCATCTGAAGCATATAATGTAACTTACTACTCAATCAGTGTGTCAAATATAAAACTTTCACATTCTCTATAAAGGAGGTGATGAGTTCACCCATTTTCAATTTATTTTCTGCATTAAGAGTGAAAAGGAACAGGTTCTTAAATACAAAGTGTCAAGTAACAAGTAGGTTTTTGAAGGACGTTTCTATTCAGAGTTCATTGAGCTCATCATGATACGATAATAAAAAACTCACTTTGAAATTTTACATTGTGGTAAATAGAGAATAAACCTCAAAGTGATACAGAATCCAGGATCTCTTCTGGATCACCACCAAAATATATGCATTTGTTCCTTGTGATACCCCTGATATGTCATGCAATTTTCATCATGATCCATCCATAACTTTTTGAGTTATCTTGCCAATAGACAGACAGACAAACAAACAAACTACAGCAAAAACATAACCTGCTTGGCTTAAAGTAAGGAGTGTGCAGTACAGTAGGTGTATAAGTGAATAACATGAACAGATGCAAAAGTCTGTTCAGAGCTGGATGTACTTCAAGCCAAGCTGCTGTTACATGTTACATCAGAAAATGAACATTTTTTTGAGTGGGAGACTTTGTGCAGGATGACAATGAAAAGCTGTCTTAAAAAAAAAAAAAAAAAACACCATTCAGACTCTGGAATAACAGCCTCCTTCTGGTTCAAAGTGATATTTATACTTGGAGGCCCAGCAGGTTTGCTTCACTGGATTGTGGTGTTTAGATAAAGTATTTAGGACATCAGAGAGCTGAAAATGTATTCTAATGAAATGAGCCCTGTAATAGCTTGTACCCACGCTGGCCTCAAATCGAATCACACCACAATCTCCTCGCAGCTCGACTCTCTCCCCTCAGCTCTGCAGACCTTCTCATCTTCCTCACCGGCTGTGTTTACATGTTCAGAGTAAGCCGGCTATCGGACACACCGCGGTTAAGGTCTTATTCTTGTTAAGCTGTTTACACATGCCTTTGATAGCCTGCGACTGAGTATCCCTGTTACCATGAATAATCCAGTTAACAGAATATTCCTGTCTACCTGTGGTGTCCCATCCATAGATAAAAATATGCTACAAGAAAACAAACGTTTATCTGAACGGGCCTTCCTTCAGTACAGGGTAAAGACATGCTAATCCCAGCCAAAAACGTGACACTGTACGCTGCTCGCTACTGTTAATGTGAAAGTGAGTGTAACTATACTGTAACACTCAAAAAAAAAAAATTAATTTGAACAGATGGCGAAGATGTGAAAAGAACAAACGATTTCTGCACCGTGGTCACGTGCCTCAAATCGAGGTGTTTGTTCCTTTGTGGCGGTAGGCACTTTAACGGAATGTTAGTTCGAGATGAGCTGTGACATTTAGAAGCCTTTTTACACCTGGCATCAACAGATGTCCTCACTGAACAGACAGGTGTAAATGCACTGGAAACACACTGACACTAAGTGCAAAGTGCAGCGTGTTTCTGAGTGATTGAAGACTATTGGCAGATTAAAATATTAACCCTTTGATGCATACTAGTCACTCCAGTGGACAGTTATTCTACAGCTGTTCTCTTGTATATTCATGGGGGTTCTTGTTTTAGTTCATATCATTATTGTCATGTGTTTGTTCTTAATCAACCTGTTTAGCACTAACATGTTTACATGTAATTGACAATCTATTCTTAAACAAAAAACTGTATTAAAAATGTTTTATTTCATAATGTTCTGATATTGTGTTTTAAATACACGTTTCTTTGCTTCAAAGCTTGAATGCATGTTTTCCAACTGAGTGGATATTTTTGTTAAAAAAAAAAAATTAAAAATAGGTTCATTATAAAGATCTTAATCACATTGTTTTTTTCATGCCTAAAGAGGAATAAAAACCTGTAGGAAAAAACAATCTTGACAATTATTTTCAGAATTCATACAACAGTGTTAAAGCAACAGTATTTTCAGTGTTAAAAATAAAGCGGGAGTCTGACAGCAGCCTAATTATTTATGTGCATTTTGTCACTATCTGTTTATAGTTTAGCTTTAATTACTAGCTTCATTTTGATGTGTTAAGTTTTTCTTGCCTTTTATTATTGATAAATAACTGAAAAGCTTAGAAAAGAATGCTTCATGAAAAAAAAAAATATTGTGCAAAGCTTTTAAACCTTTCTCTTGACTTGAGCTCATAGGACTAGATGGTACAATCCCTTAGATTATCAGCACGTGGAATTGAGTTGGATGGGACGGGGGGGGGGGGTTCATTGATAGCCCCATGACACCTCCAGAGTGCTCAACACATTTTTCTATCCATCTTTAAATATATATACATACACACATATCTAATAACAATAACAACACCCACTGTCATTGATCCAAGACCATAGGTTTTACTATTGAATCAATGTTGTAGACGATGACAGTGTTTACATGGTGACTACAGAGCCTCTCTCAAAATGGGTCATATCTGATGACTCCGAAAAGATGGAAAAACTGTATTTTACACCAGTTATTTACATGTATCGAGAAGATTAGTGGAACATTGTTTTTTTTTTCTGCAGTTCTATTATATATAGTTGTTGTGGTTTTAGTAGCCTTAATAAACTTGTTCTATATGTGTATTTCAGTTCAAGTGTTTCTTCCTCTGGTAGTTTCAGTTTTAAGTCTTATTATAACCTTGAATCAGACCATTCCAGAAAAATCCAAATCCATTTTTGTCATGTTTGAAATTAAACAAAGCTACAACTTAAAGCACTGTTTGCAGAAGTCATTATAAAAAATGCAACAGAAGTCAGTGTACATCTAAAAGGAGGAGGTCTGTTGTTTTTTGTTTTCTTTCTAATCTTTAAATCTATCTTTCTCTGTGAATCTTTGGGGATTCATGAGTGCTCTGCCAAAAATCACTATGGGAACATGATTATTTGTACAGAGACGATTCAGCATTGGGAGGAACTCAAATGAGACATCTGTTTTCAAAGTGAAAACAAAGTCTGATTAAATCTGCACTGATGGTGACTTGTTTTTGATGGATTTCACTCTCACCTCTCTTTTGTGTTCGCAGCCTTTGGACTATGAGACCAGGAGCACCTACACATTTACTGTCACAGTGCGAGAGAACCTGAAAAACCTACGGTTTCCTGCTGACAATGCCAACAGCGCTCTGCTCTCAGCTCTGGTAAATACTACATAGTTAATATAACACTTGACATTCAATTTCACTAATGACATGGTAATAAACAGTTAATCGTTAATTAATAAAACCATATTAATGATGCAACATATACTTTAGTAAAACATTGCTAACAACATGGTAACCTACCAATTTCATTGATTATTGTAATATTTGAATTAAAATGGCTATTTGTTAATATTAATTGGACAGTAATGATGTAAACATAACTTTATTTACCATTACTCTGATAATTACATGGTATTTCTCAAATGTGACCGTTTCACATGTGCTGATGTGAAGTTGGTGTTGGTCTGTTTTGTGATGGGAGCTGGTTGTTTGTTGGCATTAGCGGACTCCATGTCTAAGGGAATTATATTCTCAGTTCTCTATATCAGTGGCAAAGCCTGTAAACCAAACTCTATATAAAGGATTTTTCAGTTTTTCATGCAAATAAAACCAAGGGCTTTACAGTCTCTCTTCTGTTTGGCACAGTTAAGATGAGCAAAATCCACTACTTTTAGCGTAGAATCTTAGTAAAGGTTTTTTAGTGTTTCCAGTTAGGCTGGAGCCCAGACCATCAGCGAATACCAATACTAGTTCTAGTAGCATAGTCACTGAGGTTCCAAGTGGCACAAAGACATCACATGGTCTCTGTGGATCCTTAAAAAATCTTAGTCTTATTTACAACATGTGCTTTTTAAGGTATTAAAATGCATTATATTTCGTTATTTTTTTAAGTATGGCATTAAAATTTTATGTAGGAGGTATTAAATTTCATCTGAGTAGCCTACTGTTAATGAAAAATATATGTCTGGATTTTTTTCCACGCCGCTGTCGTTTGTTGTCAAGATGTTAAAAAAGTAGATGGAAGCTCTAATCATAGAGCCATTGTTTGTCTAATAACGCAGGAATCACACTGCAGGGGGCAGTGTGTCCTTTTAGCCAGTATTTACGTCATTGAGTAGAACAGACGAAGAAGATGTGGTTGGAACAGACATACGTGAACATGAACTTAGACGAGGAAGTGCAAGTTTAGTGAAAAGTGTGTTTGAGGAGCCGAAATACAACAGTTGGTTATTAAAAGGGAAAATCATACACACTAGCTGCTAGTCAGGTAACACCGGTCCCCATTCTAATGTTTACCCAACGCTCACAAATGCAACTGCAACGACAGCTTTGACTGTAATGTCCACCGGGTCATAGCACAAGTGCTTTAGCTGCATTCGTCCTAACCGTTATGCTAAAGGTAGAAATACTGTGGGTTCAACCACTATGCTAAAGGCAGAAATACTGTGGGTTCAACCGCTATGCTAAAGGCAGAAATACTGTGGGTTCAACCGCTATGCTAAAGGTAGAAATACTGTGGGTTCAACCGCTATGTTAAAGGCAAAAATACTGTGGGTTCAACCGCTATGTTAAAGGTAAAAATACTGTGGGTTCAACCGCTATGTTAAAGGTAGAAATACTGTGGGTTCAACCGCTATATTAAAGGTAGAAATACTGTGGGTTCAACCGCTATGTTAAAGGTAGAAATACTGTGGGTTCAACCGCTATATTAAAGGTAGAAATACTGTGGGTTCAACCGCTATATTAAAGGTAGAAATACTGTGGGTTCAACCGCTATGTTAAAGGTAGAAATACTGTGGGTTCAACCGCTATATTAAAGGTAGAAATACTGTGGGTTCAACCGCTATATTAAAGGTAGAAATACTGTGGGTTCAACCGCTATGTTAAAGGTAGAAATATTG
This sequence comes from Siphamia tubifer, assembly GCA_020466265.1. Lineage (NCBI taxonomy): Eukaryota > Metazoa > Chordata > Actinopteri > Kurtiformes > Apogonidae > Siphamia > Siphamia tubifer. The sequence goes on from CM035797.1 coordinate 39,579,272, forward strand.
TGGGTTCAACCGCTATATTAAAGGTAGAAATACTGTGGGTTCAACCGCTATATTAAAGGTAGAAATACTGTGGGTTCAACCGCTATGTTAAAGGTAGAAATACTGTGGGTTCAACCGCTATATTAAAGGTAGAAATACTGTGGGTTCAACCGCTATGTTAAAGGTAGAAATACTGTGGGTTCAACCGCTATATTAAAGGTAGAAATACTGTGGGTTCAACCGCTATGTTAAAGGTAGAAATACTGTGGGTTCAACCGCTATATTAAAGGTAGAAATACTGTGGGTTCAACCGCTATATTAAAGGTAGAAATATTGTGGGTTCAACCGCTATGCTAAAGGTAGAAATATTGTGGGTTCTGCAGACGATATGCTTTGAACTTAACCACGAGTGTGCTTTTTTCTACTGTACGCATTTGTTCCACGGCAGTGGTCTTAAAAAAAACATTATATTTGCATGTCAGAAATGTAGACCCTGCATTGCGAATGTGACAGAATTAGTCAGAATTGTTGCTGATCACTACATACTTTATGTATCATGATGTGGGGTGTATAACCAAATCTTCAAATTGCTTCGATTTCAGTATATTAACAACAGAACTGAAATGTAACTACATTATCACCTGAAAACATAGTGCAATGCTTCTTTTCAGAAATGATTGCTCATACTTATAGTCCAACATGAGTATATGAAAGGCTTTAAATCATCTACAGGCAAACTATTCCACAAAGGGCCAGTGTGGCTGCAGGTTTTTGTTCCAACCAACCAAGAGTTCACAGTTTGACCAATTAAATCTCTGAAGATTGAGATCAGTTGATTAATTGAATCAAGTCTACTGTAGTGTGTTGCTGCTTGGTTGGAGCAAAAACCTGCAGCCACACCGGTCCTTTGGGAAGGGTTTGCCCATGCGTGCTTTAAACTGTATTTTGATTTTAAACATTGTTTCCTGTAGCCCACAACCAAGACATTTGAACTGGGCTCCTATTATACTAACCTGTAATTTAGTTTTTTATGTAAAAGACGTGTATTGTGTTCATTAACAACAGACATGGTTAATACTGAGAAACCTTTCAAATTAAACATAGTCATGTCAAGAAATGAGATAGAATAGGCTGATTACAACCACTGTCAATAAAACAGTCAATTTACAGTCAGCCTAACTGATTGTACAAAAGGGCAAAACGATCACACACTTACTCATCTGAGATTATTTGGTGCATAAACAGCTGCCTCCCACACACGCCAACACAAATTTAAGTATTGACCCTTTCATTATTACATTTCCTTACTATAATTAAAAAAATTTAAACTGTCAATGGTCTGTTTCAGTTGTTCTCACTGCATTTAATTTGGCAGGTAAACATCAGAGTCTTGGATGTGGACGAGCCCCCTGTCTTTTCTCAGCCCATCTACACCTTCACCGTGGTAGAAGAAAGGCTTGTGACCACCATTGGAACAATCACAGCCAGAGATCCTGATAAAGCCAACAAGAGCATTCGGTATGATAACAATCAGACTCAGGAAATAAGTAGGTTGTTGCTCATCTTGATTAACCCCTTTCTGTCTGAATTTAAATATAAGTACTGTATATAGAGTACATATACATATATATATATATATATATATATATATATATATATATAAGTATGAAAAGTAGGGCTGTCAAAATTTATTAACAGGGATTAATCCATTGCCATAATTAATCTGGTTCACATTTTTAGACACAATTAAATGTAATCGTTGCATAAATATATAAACAGATTGTGCAAAAATTTTTATTTCATCCTATTTTTGGGTGTTTTTTTTCTTTATTTTAGAAGTTTTTGAACATGGCTTGGATTTTTCATTTTTTGTGACTTTTAGTAGATTCTCACATGTTTTTTTTTTTTTATATTTTTTTCTCCATGTGTTTGGTGTTTCTTCATGTATTTTGTGAGAAATGTGAGTACAAAAAACACCCTGAAACAGAACAGTCAACCAACATAAAGTGTTTTAATCATGATTAATCAAAATTAACCCAAAGCAAACCTGTGATTAATCTGATTAAAATTTGTAATCATTTGACATTCCCCCCAAAAAAGCTAATTAAGTGGAGAAAATTAATGTGACTATAACACATACAATAGATAGAATGGCGTTAAGGGGTTAATGGCTAATTGGTCCTATTCTTTAGGTACTCCATCTTAGACAAGGACTGTCCCATTGCTATCAACCCTGTCACGGGTCAACTGTCCACCCTGAGGATGCTGGACCGAGAGCTGGAGGCCACACACATGTTTCAAGTTAAGGCGCAGGAGGAGCCAAGCGGTACGTCACTCAGAAGAATTGCACTGCTTTATTAAACAATAGATCTTCACATGTAAATTAAAGCCATCTGTTTCCTTTTAACAACTGCAACGTGTTCTGCTGAGCTGTGCTGGATTTATTGAGAGATGGGAGGGTAACACATTAACAGGGATTTTTATAGATTTATCATGCTGCCACAACACCTGGTCAACCCACACATGAAGGAAAGAGTGAGCATGGAAATGACATTACTGCATCTCTTTGTTCACTTGCAGCTTACAAAACCAAAATATATATTTTTAGATGAGCAGTGCACGTGATTCAAAGATCTATTTTAGTGTCTTGTCATGATGTTTAAGGAACTCATTGGTCCTCTGAGCTATTTGACAAGGTCCTTAATATACAGGATGTGCACACTGCTCAAAATAGTGTCAAAATATGAGTTCAGGAGACAAAAAGAGGTATTCAAAAAAGAACTCAAGTGATGTAAAGTAAATGTAAAAGATGCTCTAATCTGAGAAAAAAGCAAATAAACAGAAAAACAAATAGCTCAGAAACAAAAGAATATTTCAGTCCCTCAATCTTAATTGGTTCTACTGGAGATAGACACCTTGATCACCGGTGTGAAAATCTATGTCACATCTGTCTTATTAATATTAACAGACAAGCTGTGGGAGTCTAAAATAAAAACCACCAGCCCCCACCCCCCAAAAAAAAAATCCTGAAACTTAGAAGGTGAGCAATATATCAAAGTGTTAATTATGTCCCATGGTAGTACATGTTCTGTACTTAGGGTTAGATGATATTTTTCTTTGAAAGGATTTGTTCATCTTGCCTTCATAATTTTTCACACTTCATCTCCACAGTTGACTACATTTCATCCCACACATAATTAAGAAATTTAAAGGCAATGTTGCCAAGTTACAAAATAAACACCTGCAAAAATCATCTATATATCAGTAATCATGTTCCATTATTTCTTCTATAAAGGTTTGGAGTCGTTCGTCAAAGTTGACATTATAGTTCAGGATATAAATGACAACAAGCCTGAACTTGCAGCTGACGATATATTTGTCTGTGAGAACGACGCTACTAACATGGTAAGACACATTATTACATATTTACAGCACACTACACTGTTTGGTGCTTTCATTTTATTTGTTATCTGTGTCCTACAGCACATGGTCTGAACCCCAGAATATTTTAACCCTTTAAACTTCCACTGAATTTCACCTAAATTTCTTAGTAAAGGAATTCAAATATTAAGATGAAAACTGGGATATTGGAGGTGGGTCCTGTTAAATAATGCAATAGATTTAACATTTGTGGATATTTATTGATGTTTTGATGTGTTTTGAACTACATATGGGAAAATATGTTTGTTTTGGATGTTTTTGTTGGACTATGACTGTGTTTAATGGAATATGGTTCCTCTGGATAATTATTAGACATGAAGGTTCAGATCAGCTGTTTGCCGTTTGTATTTTGAACAAAGTGAGTGATTGTACCTGATGTTTTTATTTTATCTGATAGTGGTTTATATCTTCTGATGTGTGAGAATCTTTGTTGTCAAACTACATTGGGACATTTGGGACAGGTTTGGGTGGTTTGCTTTACATCTTAGAATGACTAGTCCCAGCCTATACTGTATGTGGGCTCTTGGAAGTTTAAAGGGTTAACTGTTACTGTAGATTTGCATTTTCCAGACTCATATGTGTGTACAGTATCTGGAAACTGGGGTGGAGTTTGGACGAAGCAGACATAGTGATGTAATCAACCCGGGCTTATGAAAACAACCCTGCAGTATCTTAACATGCAAATAATCTTCTCTGCCCATGAAAAATAAATAAATAAAATCAACTGCAATAACTGTGCAAAGTTTATTTAACCCAAGAGCTGAGTAAGCCATGCAAACACACATGGAAAAACACACAGAAACACACACATTAGTGCGTGTTACTTGCCCTGCAGGAGCAGAAATCTAGGAACTGTTGATATAGCCAGGGTGTTAGTATCATTACATAGCTCCAATAGGTGAAGTAAATAGCATTATAAATTCAGGAGAAATTTTTAACTTTAATGTTAACAGGTTTTTTTTTTCCACATTTCTTTTGCTTCAGGTGATAGGGACCCTGAGAGCGACAGATAAAGACGATCAGCCGGCGTCTTTCAGTTTCAGCCTGGCCAACCCAAGCTCCAACTTCTCCATCAAAGACTATGGCAGTAAGTCTGTGTGCACACCGAGCATATATTTACCCTTCTCTTCTTGCTTGTTGCTCTAAACGGTGCTCAGAGGATGTACTGGCCTCTGCACTTGTTGCTATGCAACCGCTGAAACTCTATTTGAAGCACAGTGCTTTGTTGCTGAAAGTTGAAATTATTTTAACTTCTCAAAGCATGCTTCGATTCTCTCAACCAGACGGGGGATTTAGAGAGTTTGTCTGGGACCATAAGTGCTGCCTGGAATGAACAACAGTAAACATTGAAAATAACAGAAAGTGGCTCAGAGGACTTGCAGATGATTCTTGATGCATTCTTAAGTCACCTCAGCCTAACGTTGAAGCTATTCGCAATGCAGCTGTGGAACACAGATGTACAGATAATTAATGCAGATGCTGAAAATTTACAATGGAAGCTGTGCCCTATAGGCCCAAGCTTTAAATATAGTATATATAAACAATATGTCTGCTGAAACTTTATTAGAATACATTAAAGTGCACTTAGAGGTGTCCATAGTAGCTACAATACTGAAGTGTCCAGTATAGTATAACTAATTACGTTATATATTATAATATAATTGCTATTATATTATATATTTCTCCAAATATAATCAGTGTTGGGCACATTACTTTGAAAAACACACACACAAAACAACAAGACACACACATAGTGGCATCTTTTTTTATTGGGCGGCTTCAGTAATGCGGGTGTCAAAAATGGTAATGGCGTTATACTAACAGGAAGAGTAATTAGTTAGATTACTTGTTACTGAAAAAAGTAACAACATTAGTAAATTAAATGTTTGCATGGCCGAGGAATTATCAAATTCGGAATTAAGATCGGAATAAACCAGTGAGTTTATTCTGAATTAAGTTTGATTCGGAATTATCGTTTTCAAATGGAATTAGGTGTTTACATGGTCACCTTCAAGTGGAATAAACTTTTATTTGAAATTAAACAAGAATAAAAACTCTCATGTACTGTAAACAGGGCAATTGTGAGGCGCAGAGTAACCCCCGCATGGTAAACTCACTCACTGCTCCATCAAACTCATCCTGGATTTTTTTCATCAGCCACCAAAGACAGAAATGTTTCAACCTGTGCGACCAACCACTGTGTTGTTTTGTGGACTGACATCATTGCGTTATGGACTGAATTACCTGACTGCTCTGTTCACTATAAGTCAGAATCTAGTGTTTTTAAAAATGGCGGGTCACACATTAATAACACAATGATGCAGACAACTCCACCAATCAGTGTCTACGCTCCTTACACTTCACGTTATAGTATTGCTTGGGACTGCTTGAAACCTTGGCAGAGACAATATCATAAATCTAATACTGGGTACCATGGTACTGGGTAATGGAAACGCACCAAAGCAAGCAGAGTCGAGCCAAGCTGAGTGGTAACACAGCAATAGGCAGTATGTTATACTATCTTAGGTCTACTCAGATTATAGATGGACAATGCTGAAAACAATACCCTATCACCCTTTTCGGAAAGAATTCACCTATTTTAAAATAACTTTATATGAAAAGACTCCGAAGGACCAAATGAGAATACTTCAAAATAATTACATGTATCAATTCTTGCAGAAATAATCACACTTGTTATATGAAAACTTCAGCTCAATCTGCATATGAACATTGGGGAAAATGCTGCTCAGTCTGCTTTAAATGTTCTCACCTAAATATTTAAATGAATTCCCTCTGCCGTTGTGTTGAGCTATGCAACTGTTTTGTTTTTTTTTCTGATTTGAAGCATCATTTACATGTGGTTTGGGAATAACACTTTTAAGATATAATTGTGCATGGTTTAAAATGTCAGTTCACATACACTAAACAGCCGTAGACAATGATGGTGTTGTAAAACTCCACAAAAAGGTTTTCTTTCATCCAGTCACTGATATTTAGGCAAAAATTGGTTCTTGGTTACATCAGTTTTCTACAGCCTATTTGGGTTATTCAAGCTAGGATGCAAACTGGCACAAGTAAAACAGTTTTCTTCAGTTTTGATCATCACATAGCCTTATCATACATCAAAGCCTGAGGAAAAGTGTTACCAACTGTTCTAGTCAAATATTAAATGAATGAATAGATGAAAGCTTTACTGTAGGTAGTCAGATGAAAGATTTAGGTGAAGTGTTAATATTTTAATTTAACTGAAACTCGAAACATACTGACAGAAATATAAACAGAGGGATAAAAGCATGAATGTGCCTTCTCTATTTCCTCTTTGCTCATGCCCAGAGGGGGTAACATGTTGAACCGATAGAGGCGAGGAGGAGAAAGATGCAGGAGAGTGAAAGGAAAGAAATACGAGGCAATAGTTTGAAGATGAAAGAGGGGAAGAGAAGAGTCAGACATGTGTAACATTAAACTAGAAACATTATGAAGTGGGGAGAGGAGGTCAAATTAAAGTGAATGGAATGATAAAGAGGTATAAACAAAGGGATGAAAAGGTGAAAGGGAAGAAATGATAATGGAGAAGGACAAATCAAAAACAGGAGTACGTGCATAGAAGACAGAAAAGGAAGAATAATGACAAAAGGAAAATAATGGAATGTATGAGAACACAAAGTAGCCTAGAATTACACGATCCCTTAGTTTGTCATTATGCAAATATTGAAAGAGATTCTTGTAGTTTCAAATTAAGTTCAGTTATTGTAACGTTTACTAAATTAGTCGGATAAAAATGCCAGAGAAACCAGAAGACTGTTGTGTTCATGCTGTGATAACGACTACATTTGCTTGGAACAATATTCCACTTTTTAGCCATTATTTCAAAAAACACAAAATCAAAAGCAAACAAAGTTGTTTACATGGCTAAAGGAAATAATATCCTTATTTACATGCAGCCAACACTGTTTTTCTAACATTCTCAAACTGGCAGATGTTGGACTGTGTGAACTCAGCCTCACTGTTATGTTCTTTCAAACACCTTCAGGAACACACATATCCATAAACCTGTTTCTGTTTAACAGTAGAATTGTTTCTCCTCTTGACCATAAATACACATTACAGCTTACTTGTTGCTGTAATTTAAAAGTCATTCCTTACCTTACAATATTTCTGGGGTGGCACAGTGGTGCAGTGGTTCGCAGTCGTTCCTCGCAGACAGAAGGAACCTGGTTCAATTAGAAAGCCTAATCTCGCACCTATTTTGTGCTAATCTCAAGTTTCTATGACAACCTGTTCTTGAATTAGAGCCAATAATGTGATTTTGACCTTTCTGCTAAATGCGACCTTGACCTTTGACCTTTTGCAATATTGATAATTTCGTTATATGTATATATGCATCAGTGTGTGTAATATTATGATAATATATCAAGTATTGGTTAAGTTATAGTATGATATGTCTATGCTTGATACACACAGTGTTACAGAAGTTAATTTTGACCTCCAGCAATGTCAAAAACTATTGGTCGTAGGTGATAACACCAGTTATATAGAATTGTAGAAATCTTCATTCCATATCGTTGCTACCAATCTGAAACTTCTGTGACCCTCGGTTCTTGAGTTATAACCGATAACGTGATTTCGGCCTTTTAGTTAATTGTAACCTTGACCTTTGACCTTCACTCAAATGGACCATTGCATCTGATGCGCATTAGCTATATGTATATACCCATGTAATGTCATGGTGATATCTCCACTATTCATTGAGTTATAGCATGATATGTCTCTGGGAACACACACACACACACACACACACACATACAGACAGATGCACACAGTGATTACAATAATCTCTCTCATCCAATTTTGGGTGATATTAAATAGCCAATAGTCCACAATAATGGCATATTTTCATCAAATTGTGCAACACTTCCCACTTCTCATATCAGTCGTCAGAATGTCATAGTTGATCAGTGTAACATGTCAAGGATATTATCCTTTAGTTACTTAATTAGAGAAATAAAAATGTACACAAGTGTTTTATGAGGCTAAAGCACTCCAAATAAAAGGACATTTTCACGCATCTTCTAATTTATTTTAGTCAGACTTGTAAACCATTGTTCTTGAAAGAAAAAAGAAGGGCAGGGAAATGGAAGCGGACGAAGGTGAAAAAAGACATTAAGGCGAGGACAAGGAGATGAAATGAGGACAAATAAGACACAGATGAGGAGGACGAGGAGATGTGCAGAGAAGAAGTGGACAGTTGTTTGATAAGTGCTGGTTGTCAGTGTCAACCAGTGTTTCCCCCAGTGGCTCAGAATTGTGGCCCCCAAAAAGTCATCTGACAGCACCTCACACCACTTAACACACAAACACACATGCAACTGCAAAGTGAAGGCTTTTAAAATATTTATGCACTTCCAGCTCTTTAAAACTTGCAAAAACACAACCATGCTTTCATTACGAGACACGGAATGACACGCACACACTTAAACTGTCGTTGTAGCTGCACGGTGAAGTGACAGGACTGTGTGTTGAGGCCAGTCGGCTACAGTACATTCATACCAGACAGGCAACAGAGAAAAGGAGGGGACGGAACAAAGAAGGAAAGAGGACAGAGGACTAATGAGATGCAAAGAGCAAGAGAGAGAGAGGCAGAGAGAACAAAAGAATCAGAGACGGGACAGTGAGACAAATACAGACATCTAGAGAGACATAAAAAAAAAAAAAGACGAATTCAAACAAAGAAAGAGCAGCGGATGAGATGACAGGAGGACAGAAGCCTTTTTAATCTTTTATTTAGTTTGTTAAGGCTTCGTCTGTATTCGTGTCCTCCCACACATACCTTCTCTGACGACATGTTGTCTTTGAGACAATACAGCGGAAAAACCTGATCCAAGCTCATTAGCTTTAACTTTCAGGAAAGTTTACACAAAAACTTGAGGGGAAAAAAAAAAACACATTTTACTGTTTCATCCAAGTACCAGCTGAGGTTTAACTTGAGTGGTAGAACTTGGTAGAACAACAGTTATCATTTGATTTTTGTGGGAGTTATACAGTACACCACAGCTGATTTAATCATATTTCACATCATAAAATGACAGATTTCTCTGGCTGATTAATCATTAACTTTCAGCCTGTTCTTCACTCAGACTCACATGTTAGATGTTGTTATGTGATACAGAAGCAAAGGTATCAAAGAATTGTAAAATATTTACCTTTTCATCTTACCAACCACTTTCAGCAGAGGTGGTCAAAGTACTAACATTCTGTACTTAAATAGAAGTACAATTACTGGTATGAAAACATACTCTGGTCAAAGTAGACGTACGGATTCAACTCCTATACTGAAGTAAAAGTGAAACAGTACAACTTCTCAATTGTAATAAATCAAAAGTAAAACTTGAATTGTTTTGCTATGGATGAAATAATAGTTATTTAAGCAGGAAAAAACTGAAAAATATCCAAGAATAAAGCCTTTGAAAGTGAGTTACTGCGTAGATTATGTGTTTTATTGGGTCATGGTACATAGTTTAGTGGATATGGACAAGACATTTAGGAAAAAGTCATAAATAGGAAATAAAAAAATAATAATTATGAGATTAAAAAAAAAAAAAGTAAATTGTGAGATAAAAAGTCACAATTTTAAGATAATTCAAAATTATGAGATAAAAAGTCAAAATTTCTTATTTACTGATTCATGACTTATTTTTCAAACTGTCGAGTTTGTCGAGTTTGAAAAAGTAATGAGTCTATTCTGAGAATGTAAAGAGTATAAAGTACAGATATTTATACAAAAATGTCTGGAGTAAAAGTAAAAAGTTGCCAGAAAAATAAATCCTCAAGTAAAGTACAGATACCTAAAACATCTACATAAGTACAGTAAAGGAAGTACTTCTACTAAGTTACTTCCACCTCTGGTTTTCAGCATGAGTTTATAGAATGTTCCTTCTGTATTTTGTCATGGTCGACATTAATGTTTTACAAAGAAATGAATGAAAACAGGAGCTTTCAAAGATGTTTAAATATAGTCCAATATCCTTGCTGATTTTGTTGCTTTTTTCAGTCGCATACAAAATAACAGCACTGAAATGATCACGGTTTATTCATCGCAAATGCAACTGGAATTAGCATTTTGTTAGCAGTACAATGAGGAAAAGAGGAAAATGAGGCTGTGTGAGTATGGTTCATTGCTTATGTTTTTAGGCTTTTTCATTTGCAGCTGCACTAACATAACTACTGTTGGCTCGGGCTTAGAATAAACATTAGCTTTTAATATGTTTGTCTATTGTATGTGGGAAAAATGTGCTACCAAATGTAAAAGCTTGAGTGATGTTGGGTTTTTTTTCCTTGTGTGTGTCGGAGCGTTTACACCTACTTTGTCATATGTCAGTGTTCATGGATCACTGGTTCTGTGGTCAATTGTCAGAGTCCCACTGCTTTTAACTGAGGCAGATAATGGTTTGTTGTAGTCCTGGTTTTGTGGTTTCCGGTTGTAAATGCAGCCATGTTGCAGCATATTTTGCATCTCCTTGATGTCAGTGTATACCCTCTGTGTTTGATTAAATTCTGGGACATTTTCACAGACCTGTCCTTTGGAAGGAGCAGCCAGACATGGACATATAGATTAAACTGTCATAGTCTTTTTGCATCATTGAGCAGATCCCTTCTAATAACGCAAACAAGTGACCATGACACTATGGTGCATTTGTTCCTCATTTGGTTTTCTAGTGATTGAACTCATCAGCTATAATATCATGTTGCTCGGAACATTTAATCTAAATGATCTTTTTTTTTTTCTTGTTCTTTTTGGGATTGATGAACAGTAGACAGTCACACCAGCTCCATTTCCAACAAACTGTCAACCCGTTTGTCAAATCAGTTGACACGTTATCATTCTGTTCAGTATTCACTGCAATTCACATGCATTTCATCCCTTGTATTATTAATTTGTGAGCATTTTTATCGCTTCCATTTTTATTTTAATTAGTTTTTGTTCTCAAACGATAAATGGAAAGGTTGTGTTGTGAATAATGAATGATGAATATAAAACAGGGGAAATGAATGAATTAATGAATGAAACATGACTGTTTCACATCACCACTATTTTAACCAAGAAGGCTTCAAATTGATGCAACATTAATTTTAAAATTATTCCTGCTGCATTTATTGATTTGAATGCATTTCAATCAATAAATGGAGTGAGCGTGGAAAAATAATATCTTAACCTCTAAATAATGACAACTCCAAACTTTTTTCTGTGTTTTAGAGACAACAGTAAAATTACGTGAAAGGGAAATATGTAGGTCTACAAAATGTCCTTTTGAAAAACATGAATAAAATGTATAACCATGAACCACATGATATTTGTTAAGAAATATGAGTGCAATTTTAACAATGGTATGCCTCAGTTTATCATTTACACATGTGCATTACAACTTAAAATGGTTTTATATATCCACTCATAGTGGATTTTAAAAAACACCACAAAATAGCAGGCAGAATAGTGTTAAAATAGTATTTAGTTGATCATGTTTGTTCAGGTTATTCACATGTTTTGCAAAAGGATAGCTTGTAAATATAAACTTTTTTCACCGTATTTCACTTTATTATTCTTAAACAAAGGAAAAATCTGGAGTTGTAATTATTTCTATGATATTATAATAGCATTTCACTGTTCTGACCCACTTACGACTCATCTGTATTTCGTACATGAACTAAAACGATTTCACCATTTCATAAATATATCAAGCAGGCCAGATTGGACCATGTAATAGGCCAGTTTATCCCATGTGCCATATGTTTGATATATGACTATAAGAGGTGTGGAACATGTTAATACCCAGAAGTAGACTCTGTCCTTTCCCCAAGTCTAAATTCAAATTAGAGTCTATAATATGGATGTATTAGCAAAACATTGTTATATTTGATCTCGCCATACCTTTTAACCACAGTTTTAAGTTATCTGTCTGCATCTTTAAGCCAAACTGGAGACAACTAGTGGGTCTCGGTACATCTGAATGTACTCGGTCCTTCCTGCCATTGTGTTCACTCAAATTCTTCCAGTGTTGGGACATTGTGGAGAAAAGCTCTCCCCTCTGGCTCTGCAGGAAACTACTGCGTTAAGGGATTTGACAAATTACTTTATTGTTGCAGTTCTGCTTCACACTTTTGTCTTTCTGGTGTTGTTTTTACCCCCATTACATTTCTATTCGCCTATACCTGTGAATCAAACCTCTCTGGCAACTGTTAGGAGTTGGATTATTTCTGTACTCACAATCATCTGACTCTTTACAGAACATTAAGAAATACATAAAGATTGTAAAAATGAACAAAAATGTTTCTGATGTCATCTGAGACAAACACCAAATCCTCTCCGTCATAAAAACTGTCATCTTTCTTTTGTAATCCCATCTTGTTTCCATCTATAGAACAGACACTGGCTGTATTAATAGACTCTGTTCCTTTACAGACTGAGTAGGTGAGCACAAGACCCAATTTAGTGAGAAGAGGCTCTGAGTCAGACCAATTAGACATAGATTTTGCTGGGAAAAAAAAGGTTAAATTTTTGAAGTAAAGGTGGTTAATGTTATGTTCTAAATTCATTATGTGTGTTCTGTGCTTCCCTGTGCAGACAACTCAGCAGATATCATGGTTAAACAGGGGCCCTTCAATCTGGATGACCCCAAAGACTACAGTGTGGAAGTGCGCATCAGTGATGGAGGACGACCTCTACAGACCAGCGTCACCCGCCTGGCAATAAAGGTATGAGATGTACTGATCTGTGAGAGAAAATGTGAAATAAACCACAGACAAAATACAAGGACTTGTTCTTCTGGCATTTTTTTTTTCCATCACTAGATTCGTTGCAACAATAAAACACTTGCTTACCTAGTTTTTCATTAATTTATGCAAAAATGAACACAGTGGGATTTTTTTTTTATCTGAAGGACACTCAGCAACCTTTGTTCAGGCAACAATAAAAAAACACAGAGAGAAACAACTAACAGTTTTCATTATATTCATGCTTACTGCAGTACCTGCCATAAAGAAGCAACTCAATGTAAATCAGTACAAGGATTTATTTTTATTACATTTATGGTTACAATAAGCATTTGTTTTAATCACCAGATCTTGCCTATATGAGGACTGATATGCCAATCACCTGCGTCATACAATGACTTTGTAAATGTATTATAAAATTAAAACCACTTTGAAGTCGACCTTCAGCCATGTCACTCTTGCATGTACACATAATTCTTCAGAAGGCTGGAGAGTTGGTTTGTGACCACAGGGTTTCTGATTCAATTACATGGACTGATAGATAAAGGTGGTGGCTGATTTGCGCTTGAGCAAGGCACTTAACCCCCCATTTTCTCTCGAGGTATGTGCTATGGCAAGCCCGCTGCTCTTAGTTTGCAGTGTGTGGTGTGTTCCTGCATGTTCTAAGGTGGCTTAAGTATAAGTTGAATTTCAATGTGTGGTAAAAATGTACTTGAAACTGCTAATAAAGGGTCTTAAACTTAAAAAAAGGAAATAATATAAGGCTGAACAGTCATATGCTAGCATAAGGCTACACTGATTATATTTATATCACCAGGTTCCCTCCTTATTATCAGAAGTCACAAAATTACTTTGGATTTAATAATAATGAATAATAACAGATTGGATTACTATAGCACTTTTTTGGCCACTCAAAGCACTTTACATTAGTGAGCCATTATTCATTCACTCTCACATGCTCGCTCTGGTGGTGCTAAACTACCTTTGTAGCCACAGTTGTCCTGGGGCAGACTGATAGAAGTGTGGCTGCCATTTTGCGCCGACAACCACCACAGTCAAAAGATGGTAACAGCTAAAATTCCAAAAAGTAATTCAAAAACTAATGTCTCAGTGGCTCCATTTACTTCTATACAGTCTCTATGTGGAAGTCAAAACCTGAACCTGTTTAATTCGGTGGACTAAGACAGACATACAGAGGTAACATTTAGATCTGATTTGATTAAATGATTGAATAGGCAAGTCAATGACACCTAGAAACAATATATGAACTGCAGTTTTCAACAAATTTGTACAACTTATTTACAACTGACATCACATGTGTCACCTTAAGTGCCAGAAAAAACATTAAGCGGCAGCAAAATTAAACAAACAAAGGTTTGATTCAGGGAAATTATAATTTAATAGTTTCTTTAATTAATTCACGTCATTTAATCTGTTCATCACTTCAGCTCTACTCATGTTAGCCTCATAGTTTGCCATGTTTCTAATTCTGATGGCAGCAGTACACCATTACCATACTGAGTGCTGTATTGCGGAACAAAAAAAATATAGTACACAAATGTATTGATGTTTTCTTACACCTCTACAGGCTTGTCGGTGTGACGCCAGGCGGGTTCCTACTCAGTGTAAAACTGCCGCTCTCAGGATGGGGGTCAGTGTTCATGCCCTGATAGCCATTCTGCTCTGCATACTCACCATCCTGGGTAGGTTGAACCCATTGTTGTTTTAACTTTTGTCTTTCTACCATCTTTTCTCCAATGTTGGCCATAAAGTGGGAATGAAACATTTTATGTTTTATTCTCAAGTGTAACAGACTCAACATGTAAGCATTGGAGCTGGTCAAAGCTGATTACTGATGTGTACAAATACAGTAGGTAACCGTGGACGATGCTGAGCACCCTCTCCACCACACTGGGCAGACAGCAGAGCACAGACTACTACAACTCCACTGTCAAAGGGACAGATATATATATATATATATATATATATATATAGATATAGATATAGATATAGATATATATATATATATATATATATATATATATATATATATATATATATATATATATATATATATAAATAAATAAATCCTCCTACAAGCCATTACATTGTACAATACCTCATAATCACATTTTTTCTGTTTACACTATGCACTTCTGGTAAATAATACTGTAATTACTTTGTACTTTACAGTTATCTGTCTACAATGCCATTACACCTTACTGTTTCTTTGCCCCTCACTTTGGTTGTTTTTCTTAAGATGTTAATGCAACTGCTATTATAAAGCAATTTCCCAATTGTGGGATGAATAAAGTACTTCTATTCTATTTTAAAAAGAGGAATGTGTCTGAAAACAAATTGATATCAATTTAATGGGCATAAAGTGTATTTCCTCTCTACTTATGCATTCACCTCAACACACTAGTTTATTGCTCTTTTGTAGAAAACTCCAAAATCCCTCAATATTTTTAATTCAACTGACAATTTAGAGCTGCAAATAAATACAAAAGTTTTTAAAGCTTTTATCTGAAAATGGTGAAAAGAAAACAAACACATTCATGAAAATGTATATTTTTTATTACAGATGGTTAACAAAAAGGTAAGAGGAAGTTTGCCATTTAGACGGCATTTTGTTTTCTTGCTCAGGGAATTCATGACGACCACATCAATGATAGATGCAAAATGCCAACGCTGAGTGATTGGGGCGTGTGCACAGATTCATTCGCCCTTGCTTTGCGATAAATAAGGTTTGTGTTTTGCGGGGAACTTTTCCCCTCCTGGTGTTGTTGGTTTTATGAATAATGCAGCAGTGGATGTGGAAATAATGCCTGCGGTTGTGAGCTCAATATTCTCTTTGATACCTTCGCCCCCTGCTCCTTTTTTTTTTTTGCTGGGGAAAAAGAGACAGTTGTCATGTTGCATGAGAGTCACGCTGGAGATAGTTGGCCAAACAAGAGCAATCTGGGATGAGAAGTGCTGAGGAAGAAAGAGGAAGAAGAAGAAGCAAAGGAGAACTTTAAGATAAAGGGGGACGGAGGCGGAGGAATGACAGATGGAAAAAAAATAATAATATCGAGACTTAGATATGGGAGGTGGAGGGGGTGAAGGAGGCAAACAGATGACAGATGAGGAAGACATACAAGTGAGGTGTAATAAGACAGTGGGAGACAGAAAGAGGTTAAAGAAGAGAGACGCCAAAGAGGAGAAATGTGGGAAAAGCAGCTGAAGAATAGGAGTGGTAATGAGGAGAGTTTATCAGCTCTTTAGGTGCCGTCTGCTTATCAAATACCACCAAACACTCAACCTATTAACTATTAATACACTCCTTCACTATCTCCCCTTCTCTCCTTGTTCCCCTTCACATTTTTTACTCCATCTTCGTCTTTCTCTTTTCCCTCTGGGTCTCTCTCTCTCTCTCTCTCTCTCTCTCTCT
Source organism: Siphamia tubifer (assembly GCA_020466265.1). Classification (NCBI taxonomy): domain Eukaryota; kingdom Metazoa; phylum Chordata; class Actinopteri; order Kurtiformes; family Apogonidae; genus Siphamia; species Siphamia tubifer. The sequence continues at coordinate 39,595,890 of CM035797.1, forward strand.
CTCTCTTTCTCTCTCTCTCTCTTTCTCTCTCTCTCTCCCTTTCCCTACATGTTTCTTTCCGTCTCTCTTTCCCTTTATCAAACACCTCCAATGCAGGCCAGATTAACTATTTAATGCACTTGTCATTATCTGCCAGTTCCCAAAGCAATTTACTGCACTCCCCATCCACAGACGCATTTTCTCACAAGAAGTCGGGTTTGACAGACGAAAAAAGACATTTTTTTCTCAGTCGTTTGCTGCCACAAAGAAAGGTCTTCCACTTTTTCTTTTTTTTTCCCTCCCTTTTCTTGTCCCCTCTAAGTCTGATATCTCAAGAGCTTATTAAACTGCAGAGCATGTGTTGTAAAAGATTAATCTGTTGGTTTCCCATGCAAACTTAAATTAGTCCCGCTCACCCTAAACTAAAAGGCATGGCTAATGCTGCCCGTCCGCTGAGAGAGAGGGAGGTTCATATCAGGACTGAGGCTCGGGGCCTAAACTAATGTCAGAAGTATCCTTGTCAGCTTTCTCATTTGATTTCTCCTTGTGTGATTCTTCTTTCCTTTCCTTTCATTCATTCGTTTCCCTCCTCCTGCCTTCTTGTCCTTGTTCTTCCTCTGTTAAGGTTCAAACACAGGACATGAGCGAGAAAATGGAAAACTCAAGTTTCTTTTTACATATTGTTTCCGTAAGTTTCGACAACAAAGACACTTGCGAGGTTTGATCAGGTTGGCTTTCATACAAGTCTATATTTAATGTCTGTGTAAAGACGATGTCAAACTTGTACTGTGTAGCAGGCGAGCAGCATAGGATTTATTTACCTCTATAGTCTGTCAACATTAGTGGAGGAATTGAACATCAATTGTACACATTAACCCCATACTGAGTCTATTTGAGGAAGTGGTCAAAAATGTGCAGAGACCCTGTTAATAACCCATCCTTTTTCTTTGTCATTTTCAAAGACGTGCTCTATAAAGATGGAGTGATTTCAGGAAATATATCTTCGTCCACATGAAACCACTTAAAACAACGTAGTCAGGCCTGTTTGTGTCATTGTAATGCATGTGAAGTGTACTCATGAAAGTGTACGTTGGTTTCCTCCTCGTTGCCCCTCTCCACAGCAGATCCAAGAATATGTCATGAATATTGTTAAGGTTTGTTTGTTTCTTATTGTAATGAAAGAGCAGCTGAACATTTGGATTCAGTATTTCCAATAACTCCAATAGCTGTTGTAGCATGAGCACTTCTCTGTCGTCTGCCGTTCTTTCATTACCTTGTGACACTAATTCATTTCTAAAGCAATATATGAAACTTTCCAACTGTTTGTGACTTGATGGGTTTTCTTTTCTTTACTGTGTTTCTCCTCTCTTTCTTGTTTCTGTTTCCTCTCCTCACTGTTGTTTATTTTCCATCATCTGTGAGCTATAACCTTCTTTTATTTTCCCTTCCTTTCTTTCTTTCCTCCTCTCGACCGGGTCCTTTCACCTCTCCTGCATTCACTCAACCTTTCTTCCTGTTTTTTATGCTCCCCTCTTTTTCTTTTTCTCCCGGTCTCTGCAGAGTTTGTCTGTTTTTGGTTGAGCAGATTCATTTGAGATTTTCATGCTTGAGGCAAGCATCTCAGACACCTTAAACCATCCGCTGCTCATTTTCTCCCCTCATTCATACTTGTTTTCCAGTCTTTTTCGCTCATTACTGTTCTTCTTTTTTCACTTGGTTTCTGCCTCCATTATAATTCTGTTGTGGTGTTTCTGGTCTAATTTTATGGGGCTGTTACTCAATTGGAAAAGCTAGCAAGTCAATCTGCTGCTGTTTTCTGCCTCTTTTTATGACAAAATGTTTCTGTCCAACAGGTATAAAGTCATGCATTTCTTACACTTTTCATCTCTCTCAGGGAGTGATTTACTTCATTTCCCAGGGTACCTGCAACATCTGATTAGACTTGCAGTTGACACGTCGCTGCCACTCACTGCCTTTCCTCTGTAAAGAGTGTGTTCATTTCTAGTGCAAAAAGAGGATTTATACTCTGACTGTCAGCTTATCATTGACTGCTCTGTTGTTCCTTCTAGTTATAGTGATCCTGTTTGTGATGAGGAAGCGCTACCAGAAGGACTCACTGGCGAGTATGAAGAACAGTGGGGAGATCCACGAACAGCTGGTTACATATGATGAGGAGGGAGGAGGAGAGATGGACACTAATGGGTAAATGGACAAGAAAAAACATTTACATTGCAAACATGACCTGCGCGATCATAGACACTCTTTTATAATTACTTCCACAACATTACATCAGTCCCTATAATGAGAATTCACTCAGCTCAGAGGTCTTCTCATTTGCAGTGTGCCCTGTATTATAAAACATCCAAAATGTCAATTTAAGTTCATTATATTCTTCATCCAGGTAGTAGTTCTGCAAAATTTACATTATTAAAAAGTAATTGACTATGACAGTAACAATATGATTTTTTTTTTCATATGTTTTCTTCTAATCCTTTTATTAATCTTTTTTATTGAAAATGCTTCCCAGTATATACGTTGCCCATATTTATTTACTGCGCTGTATCTAATAATCAGTTGACCCACTTTAGGCGGAACGACATATTAAAGTTTAATCTAAATCTAATTTTATTGTATTTGAAATATTGTAAAACCACACATAATCCTTGGCATGCTAAGCATATTAACTGCAGCATATGCTATCATGATGCTTTATTCAGGGCCAAAGGAAATATACCATGTATGATTTTAATGAAAATACTAAAAAAGATAATACTGGTAGTTAATAAAAACACAGATTCTCACAATGTTTGTCTTCTGAAGGTGTAGATTATTAAGAAAAATGTCACTAGTAAGAGCTGCACTGTGTCACAAAAGTGCATAAAATAAGAGTGCTCATCAAGGACAGTATGAAATGGAACTAAAAAAAAGGGTCAAAAACAATCCAAGTTACTCATATTACCTCATGCATACAGTCACAAACACAATAAAATTGTAATATACAGGTCTTATGGTATGCAGGAAGAGTCACATTCATTTTAATAAAATTACATATATACATATATATATATATATATATATATATATATATATATATATATATATGAATGCATTACCTCTTGTTAGGTTCACATCAGAAAGATTTTAAGCTTATAACAATTCCCATGATCCCACAGAACTTCACAACACACAATACTGTATGTTTTTAGTGCTATCTATATGGAAGTACAGCTAATGGTTGTAATGAAGGAACTTTATTTGGTTATCTGCATAAAAAGGAACAACAAAAAAAGCTGTACATTTAACAAGATACAAATTATTTATTATCAAAAAAGGGTTGGGCAGAAGTAGTGCTTTTTTTAAGCCCACCCTAAACATCACATTTTGAACTTTGCATTTAAAGATGTCAAAATCTTTTTTGCTTTGTATTCGCTACGATACAAAGTATATCCTATACGTGTGTGTAAAATATGTAATTAGGATTTGCTTCATAACTTTATTTCTGTGTATGGAAATTCCATTACTATGTTTTTCCAGAACTCAAGCTTCCACACATAATGTTTGATGAGTAAAACTAAATGTGACAAAAGACAAGCATTAAATTACAAATGTTTTTCTCTGCAGATATGATGTCTCTATCCTCACCTCTGCTTGCCATGATGGCTCCCTGCTGCGTCACCCAGACCACCACCCCCACCCGTCTCTCTACGCCATGGTCCAGAAGCCCGCCCTCCACGCTCAGCCCACTGCATGCAAGGGCGACATGGCCGCCATGATTGAGGTGAAGAAAGACGAGGCAGACCACGACAGAGACGGCTTCCCATACGACACTCTGCACATCTACGGCTACGAGGGTCCTGAGTCTTTAGCCGGAAGCCTCAGCTCTTTGGATAGTTCCTCCACCGGTTCAAACTTGGATTACGACTTCCTGAGCGACTGGGGACCGAGGTTCAGGACCCTGGCCGAGCTGTACGGCGTGGACAGACCCGATTACTACCATCAATACTGATGGAGAGCATCTGCAGATAAGCATACGTGATGCCAAAATACAATCACACACACAAACACGCTGTGCATCAGTGGTTGAAAATAGCCATAAAAATCCACTCGCACACTGCCAAAAAGCATGCAGGACACACACACACATTCATATACAAAGATGCAACATGACAACATTGATCTCCAAAGACTAATTTAGCTTCTGAAAATACGATCAGGGCACTTTTGTTTCCAGTGTAACAACAACTAACTCTTGTTATTAGGTATAGTTCAGTTAGTTTGTTGAATCTCCACAATCTGTTCACTCCCAATTAGAGCCTCATCAGACTCGAGGAAGCTCCATCCTGTTGAATCAAAGGGTGTGTGTCTTTGTTAGATGCCATTGCACTCTTTCCTTCCTCTAAGTTGATGATGGGAGGATTTCTAAGCTAACAGCGAAACATGATGCGACAAGAGGAAGCAAGAAGTGACTGATTTACAAATGAGAGAGAAGATGAAAGTTGGTGACAGTGTGGATTCTGTGTTGTTTTGGCTTTTTTTTTTTTTTTTTTTCTTGCAACACAGAAGAACAGTAACAACACCTCCCTTGTACTAGATCGAGTTACACAAGCACCCTTTACTGCCGTCTATCTTGAATAATCTGTGGGTTAATTGGGTCACTGCTGGCCAGCGATATTGATGAGTTATTAATATACTTTACGCTTCATCTACTACATAAAGCACCATTTTGCGTCCCATGCTTTCTGTTTAGTTGTATATGCATTGCAAGTAATGTATATGTGCTATATGTCTAATCATGGGCTGATAGTATAAGGAAACAGATAAAACACAACAGTATTATTATCCCAAAGGGCAACTGTGGAATCTTAAGCTTTGATATAGTCTGGTCCTTTCAGTCCTCTTGGGGATACAAAATGGTGCACGTCAAACCTATTCATTCCTCTGTTTCAGTTTTTAAAAACCATATTTTCTCTCTTTTGTCTATCTCATCACTCTTGGAATTGACACTCTGTAATCTTTTATGTCTTTGATGTGTTTTTTTCTTTTGTTTAACCAAAGGGCCACGAACGCGGCACTGATTTTATTTTTTGATCCAAAGCTGATGATTTGATTTGTAAATATGATCACTTGAGGGATTTCATTGTTTGAGCTGAAAAACATTGAACAGCCACAAGAGGTTTAAGTCAAAGAGGTTGGAAGTGTTTGATCACAAGCAAATGTATGTTTTCTTCATCTGAAATACTTTAAAATGCTTTCTTTAAGGAAAGTTCAACTGTGGAAAAACTCTTTAAAAAAAAAAAAAAATTCATACTTTTGTATCTGTTGTGTTTGGGCATCTGATATGAATGAGGAATCATTTTGTCAGTGCCCATGTTCCCAGACTTTTTTCTTTCGCTCTAAGGATAGAAAAGACAATAGCCAGACAGACAGAGGAAATGGCACCGCTGCAGCTCAGACAGAATTACAGTGAGTTCACAGCTTTTATTTGACAGAACCTCTCATCGCAGTTATTGTTGAGATGAAAGCCCAACTCTCTGAGGTCTACTAGAACAAAACTCATTCGGACGAATCAGGAAACGCAGAGTCGCAAAAGCAGCTTGTTGGACAGCTGATGGCTGTTAGGTGGCACGAATAACTTTAACCTCTCATCCTTTTCAGCTACTATCAGGTCAGAAATGATATGATTCAATATGTGGATGAACTGTAAAAGAGCGATGATCATTGAACAGCGCTACAAATATATTCCTTGCTTTTTGATGCCAGGTTTTATCCATTTTCATGAATGTGTTTTCTTTTAACACAAACCTGCTATGTGCATTTCTATACTAATATAAGAAAGGCAACAGCAGTGGTTCCCACCTTTGTTTGGCTTGTGACACCATTTTAACAGAACCCCAGACTTTCAAAACTAAGACTTTTTTGGTGGCTAAAATTAATTAGCTTTTGCTATATACTAGTAATTTGCAAATATGTTAATTTCAGATAACATGTCTGTCCTGGAACTGTGTCCAGGCAGGTGTAAGTGTCCTAAAGCACACGGTCACATGATAGGGGTCGATCAGGTTATACCCTTTCAGATATTAGATCATTGCATTTTATTTTAATCAGTGCTTCTACGTTTACCAGAGTATTTTTTTCCACACAAGTCGCTTCTACTTAAGTACAGAATGTGAGTACTTTGACCACCTCTGAAAAAAAAACTGACTTAAACACAGGCTCTAACAAAGGTATTTTGTTTTTTGTTGTAGAGGTGGGTGGGTGGGGTGTTCTCAAAATCAAAACAATGAAAACCCCTGAAGTGTGTTTTTGTGTATTAATTCTCAACAACATACACACTCTTTGATGGTTATATTTGAAAAAACATTTATATAAAGGGGAGATCTGACAATCCTGAAAATCTGGGCCAATGCCATTGCAGAGTCTGGGGCTTTTTAATTTAATTTCCAGGTTGTTTTATCTCTACTTTGAGCACTCTGACCAGTGCTTGGCTAATTTCACACACGGTTTGTTATAATCTAGATAAAAGATCCCAATCGATGTGCTGTTCATGTGCTCTTTAAGTAATCAGGAACAACCCCTGCCAAGGGCCATTTGACCCCTGACCTTCTATTTATCAGACTCGCCACCATTTACTTAAGTGTAGACCTTTTGGCCTATTGTATAAATAAATGTCCTCGAGATAAATCTTTTGCAGTTAGAAAAGGTCACCACTCTGAATAGTGGTGTATTAATAAAAACCTGACCACAGGATGATTTCCATTCATGTCTTCACAGTGACAGGCTGCTTTGTTTTGTGTGAGTTTGGAGAATTTAGTTTATTTATTCTTCTATTTATTCTGTTTTGTTTGGACTTGAACTCGTTTCCTTAAGACTTGCCTCCGTGGTATGCCATTTGACAAACGGTGGATACAATAGCTGGAAGCCCTCTCAATGCTTTCCTGTTGGGTTCACATATACTCAGAGCAGCCGGTTCCTCCAACCTCGCTCCCAGTCTTCTGTCTCGTTCTCCTGATCTCCTGTCTTTTCTCTCTCCCCTAATCAGCTAAACCAAACAGTGAAGTCAACTTCCTGTCCATCTGGGGGTTTGTGCCCGCCCCTTCCTGTCCGTGTTATCTCTCCCATGAGCCAACACATTGTGCTCGCTTCCCGTTAGCCTGGCCTGGGAAACAACCTTGGAGAGGATAAAGGAGCAAAGTGAAATGTGGGACTGAAGATGGAGGGGGTGGGGGCGGGGGCAAACAAGAAAGAACAAGAAAGATGAAGAGAACAATATAGAGCAGTGATGACTTTTCCAGCTGAGCAGACACACTTTAAATCAAAGGTGTTGTCAAGTGACCCGTGTTTACATCCTGGTACTTTAGCATTTTCAAGAAGCAGCTGAATTTTCTTGGACGTTGCTCATGCCAAAATACCTGATGTTAAAGGACAAACAGGTGTCATATTTACACCTATATCTAACAAAGGTGGCCATGTGTATTTAAAGAAAGAGGAGAAAAAGAACAAAGAAAACAGATTTATTTTATATCAAAGTAAAAAAAAAAAAAACACAAGTACCTACTGGTAATGACTAATGACTAATGGCTAATGACTTAGCTCCCCCCTGAAAAAAACAATCCTTAAAATATTTAGGAAACAATAGAACATCATACTTGTCTCAATAACCTTGTTTTTTTCTTAACCTCAAACTATTTAAAACTAATTATATCAAAGTATTACAATTTATAGCCAGATTAACCACAATATTTGGGGATTAATTTCACTTATTGCGATTAAATATAATTTATTTTCAATCTATTTTAATCATGTTTCATTTTGTGCGAGCAGACTCAAGAAAGAAGGGGATATATATATATGCACTGAACATACTTATTAAACAACTTAAACAGTTTCAGCAAAAAAAAAAAACTCAAAAGAAAACAACTTGAAACAATTATGTCTTGTTTCTTTTGTCTTCATATTTCCATCCAGAAGGCCAACATGCTGTTTAGTGTCTTCATGGGTTGTTTCTGCTGCCTGTTTGTTCATACATGACACCAGCTCTGGATAAACCACCTGAAAAGCGTTGCCAATGACATTCCAAGCTATTCAGATGGGTTAATGGGATTAATATTTTAATCAGATTAATCATGATGATTAATTTTTTCACATAATGCACTAATTCCAATAGCCCGACAGTATTTAAAACATATATATTTTATTCACTTTACTTAATGACAGAGACCTGGACTTGTAGTGGAACTGCAGACGACAATGGTGCTAAAGCGATGACAGCACTCATTCTAACCATGGCTGTTGTGACAAATAGTTCTTTAATATATACATGTGTTATAGAGATGCTTACTTAATAACATCCAGTGTTTCCCAGAAAACCTAACCTTAGCATAAACAGAAGAACTCTAGATCCACCATCATCATTTTGAAGACCATATCTTATAAATCATTTAGTATTTATTTATCCTGGTGGGTGTTAAATTGTCCCCTTAAACAGAGCGATAAGGTCAGTTATAGCCTTGATTTCAAGTTGAAGGAAACTTTTTAACCAAATAAAAAGATCTTTTACCTTGTTGGCTGAGTCACAGAGAAAATTGTCAGGAAATTATTTCAGCGTTTTCTGAGGTTACGTTTGTTTCTTTTCATTGCTCATTTGTTAGTTCCATTCAGGGTTTAATTGCAAACAGTCGGTATCATGTTGTATAAATGAGCTGCATATTTTTCCAAAGCCATACGGAGAGTCATTCTGAGAAACCTGTAAACGTTAGGTTATATCTAAAATTAAAATGAACATTTTCATGTCATTGCGATGGATCTTGAAAGATTATCCAGACTAGGAACTCTTCTTAAAAGTGCCATATTTGTCTTTTTTTTATGATTATTATTATTTGCTTCATGGCCTCTCAACAAATATAGATGTTGATTTGGATGTACTGCATGTGAAAAGTTAAACACTAAACTAAAACATGCTGGATTTCAACCTACTTTGGGGTCGTTTTCTGTCTTGTAGTTGTTGAACGTCTCCAATATTCATTTCATTTCACTGATGCCAATAAATGATTTATATTCTCACCTTTTTCTATGTTTAGGTATTTCATATTTTACAAAGTGCCATGTTTGTTTGCAGTTGTTGATTATCAATGGCTGAATAAGCGCATGTGTGTCTTTTTTTTTCTTGTTGTTTTCTTTTCAAAGAATCACTTTGAACTTGAAGGGTAGAAATAAACTTCTCAGGCTGTGATCCAGGATACATTCGATCATCATTTATGTCATGCATATCTAAATCCCATATGTTTAGATACACTGAGTTGAAAGATCAAACCTTTAACTGAATTAAACTGAACTGTACTGAGATCAATGTTACATATCCCAGGTGGCATCTTCTACCATGTATTAAATGTTGAGAGTGTGTACTTCAAGTGAAATGTGTTGAACAATGTGTACAGAAAAAAAAAATGTGCCTAATAGGTATTTTTCTCTGGCCTCACCTTCTTCTTATGATTATTTTTTTGCCTAAAATACTGTATTTAGAAAATCTGACACAGGCTCTTTAATGCTGTAAAAAAGGAACTTTGGGTCGATTTTTGTTCTTTTCTTTTCTGTTAGCAAAAGAGTAGCATTTGCGCAGCTGCCTGAGTGACAATGTGATGTTTCTGTTTGTGTTCATGTGTGATTATTCCCATGTACAGATATACTGACGGACGTTGACATAAAACCACTCAAACCGATAGAAAATAGCAACCGCACATAGTTAGAATTATCTTGTCATGTAAATACAGCAAGGTCTTTGAGAAAGCAACATGTGCCTTTATTCTTTAAAAAAATATATAATGTAAGTGAATTTTGATGGGAAACACAATGTTTTATATATTGTTTTTATGGTGTATAAAAACTACTTTTTATTACCTGACATTTTTGTAAGTGTAGAAGAAAAATAAACACTCAACTATATTTAATTTGTTTGTGATCTGTGTTTTCTGATGTTTCTGTGGCTGGTCTCCTGAGGAAACTGTGTATTATATTGATATTTGCTGAAATACAATAGAAACATTCAACCAAAACATTGTGATTTGAAAAGACAATAAGCCAGACATTATATATACACATATATATAAATATTTTCCCCTTTTCTCAAGGTATAAATCAAAAGAACCATAAAGATATTTATGAAAGGATGACATGCTTTTGTTCTGCCATAAGACGAAGTTCACTTTATCCATGTTTTTAAAAAAAAACACAATATTAAACACAAATAGTGAGTATGTTAGAGACAATCAGGCATCAAACAAAGCGCTACGGGCTGTGGGTTTTAAAGTAAGCTAAGACACTGACATGTATTTGTAAGATAAAATCTTCCTTCGTGGGTATAAAAGGAGAGGGATTATTTGCAGATGTAAGCTTAAAGTGGGTCAGGTACATGATTTAAGAGGGATTTAGCAGGTAACTATAAAACTGGGTGTATATATGATACTGAAAACAAAAAGATTTATACAATTCAGGCCAGTTATGGCACACTTGTTATAAGATTCCATGTGTCGAAGGTCAGCTCCGTTGTTCAGTGTAAAATGATCCAATCTGTCAAATGTTGCACATTGGGAGGTGGTTTGAGGAGAACTCTGATCTCCTTCACCTTGATCTTTGACATGAGATCAGATGTAAGCTTGAGGACATCCTCTGTTATGGTGATTTCTTTCCTTTTTTTCTTCCTTTTTTTTTTTTTTTTTACCCGAGTGTAAATTCGTCACAGGTTCACGTAGTTTTATTATTGGAGGAGGTCAGACACCATTCATATGTGATCATGTCCATATGAGACATGACCGGGTGAGAGGGGAGAAAGAAAGAGAGAAGTCACAAGAGGGAAATTCCATAATGATGTCAGTTCTCCATAGGTTAAAATGGAGTTAACACCCTGCGAGAACACACTTATGTTTGCATGAAGTAACTTTAATTGAATTATGTTAATGTTCTGGAGATTAATCCTCGCTTTAACCTTAAAACAAGTCTTTAGCCGTAAATATTTTTCTTGGATTTATATGGACCTTCATATTGTTGCTCTGATTTATGCATGTAATAAAAGTAATACTTGACCACATACTTCAAAACAAGAAGACATTTTACAATTTTAATCAGACGCAACAATCCTTATCTAAAACAGCTCCAGATGTGTCTGAACCTCCAGGCTTTGTTTAGCATAATGTGACGTCTCCTCTTCCAAGGCGACCTTTATGTGCATGTAAGTGTAGATTTTAGAGGAGATGCAGGGGACTCTTCCAACTCAGAACACATGCATATGTTCCTCCCAAATAAAAGTCTGGAAAAAGCATAGGTCATTTGAATCCACTGTTATTAACCATCATAACAGCAGGTCTCATGCAAAAACACCTTTGTTTTACCACTTTGATGCATACATTGAGTTCATACCATTACTGTAAGTTGGTTGTTCTTATTACCCTGAAGGCGAGAGGGGTATTGTGTTTGACTACATAACTACTGGATCAATTTCCATGAAATTTTCAGGAAAGGTCCAAGGGGCTCCAGAATAGATCCCATTAAATTTTGGTAAACCACAGTCAACACAAATGTGTTTTCACAATGATAAAAGATTGGGCAAATGTGGCAAAATGTGTGCAAGGGGGGTGGGGTTTGTTGTGCCAGGCATCATTGTTACCTGTTTTGCACAAACATGTTTATGTGTAAATCAATTGTTTCTTGTTATTGGACTGTAACCTTAAACAAAAACTGCACTAAAAATGTTTTATTTCATAGAGTTGTATTGTATTTTATACACGTTTCTTCACTTCAACGTATGTTGTCCCACCTCGCACTTGGTTAAAAAAACAAAAAACAAAACCTTCATATTCATGGAGAGGCTAAAAGTCACGCCCTTCTATTTCAGTCCATGGGTGCTTGGCTCGCCAAAAATTCGAATGGGAGTGAATGAGGCAAGTCAAGCTAAATTATGATTCCATTTGACAAGTGCTCTGAAATTCACATATGATAGCTGTTAATAATAAATATTTGATGTGGCATAGGCAGACCATCCGTTTTTTGATGGGAAGCAAACATGACGTTAGGTTTTATGTGGGCTTAGTAAGAGACTACAATGCGTCGCGTATGTGACGTCACAGTCCGCTCAGCTGTGGAGTCTGTGGTGACGTCACATACGCGCCAGGCGTGTCGTCCAAATTAACGGGTTTTACTCGCAAATGAATCAACCGTTGGTTAACAGAAGCAGTTGAGACGCACATCGATAATAATTATTTATTATGAGGCACAACATGTGTGTGATTCAGGTCACATGACAAACCAGATACGACGTCAGCATTTTGCTTCCTATTGAATACCATTCATTAATGTTCCGATCACAGGCCTCATGAGCGAAGAGGCGGAGACTTTAAGCTCCCCTTTGATAAAAAAAAAAAAAAGAAAGAAAAATAAAATAAAAAACTTTCATCTTCATTTACTCAAAATGAAATACACGGATGCTGTTTTTTGCGTATCGCGAATCTGCCGGTGGAGCTGCAACCGCTGAGCAGAAAGCTAATGAGCCTGTCCAAGTCGAACCGAGCCCCGACAGCCAGTCCAGGAGTTCAAGAGCCACTGAGGGACCGGGATGCCTTCACAGTCTGCATTGACAAGGTAAACAACGGCAGCCAGGCCCACCACTGCCGCCGCTTTAGTGGGATGAGGGCAGTGAGAATGCGGGTGCAGAGGCGGTGGTCCGGGCAGGGGGTCACCCTCCGTCCACATCACTGGCTTCTAGGTCCGGTACGGTTCGGGTGGATTGACAGCGGATACTGTGTGTGCTGGTCCGGGGGGTGCGGGAGCGCTGTCAGATGTGTAATGTCACGAAGATTTGATTGACGGTGTTGGCGACAGAAAGTGTAAATTGCACAGTTAGCCGGTGTCTCCATTAGCCGCTAGCGGGCTAACCACCCAGGCTAGCAGTTCTGGAAGGTTCTGTGTGTGATTCTGTCGTGTGTTGACCAGGACTGTGCGTTTTTCTAGCGTGACAGGAGCTCCGTGGGGCTGTTGAAAGTGTCACGATATATTTTAAGAATGGGTTTCAGAGTGTAAAGATCGAGCTACAGTGTTGTTTCGTCAATGTTGCCAGATTAGGTTTAGTGATTTCCGCTCAAACACTTTTTAAAACCTGCCCACTTCAGGAAAAAAACGCCCAACAACGTTTGTCACACGAAAACATTTAATAATTGAATAAACGTGCATTTAAATACATTTACAGTATGCTATTAAATGTATAAGTCCAAATGTAAAATAATATTTTAGTACAGGCAGTGTCAGGGGAAATGTGAAAAACACTACAGCTCACTCACACTCAGGTTTGAGTGTTGAAACCACTGCTGTCTCACAACAATCAAAACAGGAGAAAAAACCTAGCCATCACAATGTAACACACAATATATATATATATATATATATATATATATATATATATATAGAGAGAGAGAGAGAGAGAGAGAGAGAGAGAGAGAGAGAGAGAGAGAGAGAGAGAGAGAGAGAGAGAGAGAGAGAGAGAGAGAGAGAGAGAGAGAGAGATGCAGTTACAGTAGAAGTAGAAGCCTCCCCATGTTTTGCTGAATGTTATAAATGCATGTAGCACTTATTAACAACAATAAGGAGCTTAACCCATCTATATATCATTTGATTGGCATATTGGCACGTTATTTTTTATTTGTTTGTTTTGGTGTGTGTGGGTTTTTTGGGTTTTTTTTGAGGGGGGGTGATTTTAGTTAGGATGTAGTGATTCAGGTGTGTCACAGAAAAGACTAATGGATTACTGATAATTCACTGGAGCTTTACAAATCTACATTTGTGATGAAAGTCTTGTGCTGGTTGAAGTCGATGGAGAGTCAAGTGAAGGGATGGATGCTGCTCAAGATGTGATACCTGAGAGAAGTCGTCACTTCCCTCTTACAGGTGCAGCCTGTTGCCTTGACAACCCCTGTCTGTTCAGTCTGTTGTGAAGGAGAATGGGCATCACTCATCTACCTGGGAGAGCAACATTTTTGTGAGAGCTTTTGTGTTCCTGCACAAACAGAGTTGTTACTTCTAAGAGAATTTCAGAGGAAAATGCTGCAAAAATAAGAAGCTGACTGGAAAGTATGTCTTCAAAATGTGCTACTGTGGACATGGTTTTAACCACTACCAGCCTTTGTGGACAGATGCTTCACTTTTAACTATGTGTTTAGACAGCAGAAACAATAGAGAAGTGGACATACAGCTTCTGAGGTAATAGTAATAATAACTCAAATTTATATAGCGCTTTTTAGGACACTTAAAGATGCTTTACATTCTAAATAGAAAAGCAATGGAAAAAATCTAAACAAACTAAACGACAGCCACACATTTGTTGGTGGACTGGACTGTGTTTTGGTCATCACTATCCTGGCTTTTGGAGTCAAACATGTTTTTGGTAAAGAGAAGGACCTATGGGAAGAGACAGGGGTCAAATTAATCCAAAACTATTGGTGATGCTGACAATACACCTGACTTTAAATCTCATTTTTAAGGTACCACCATAGAATGTGCACATGTAGTTTGATTCCATATTGAACTAGAAATGACCATAATTAGACCAAAGAGAACAAGCTGTAAGGGATTATGTGTGAACCAAGGTGACATTAAACACTTACAAACTCAGTTAATGAGTCTATTAATGAGTGCGGCTTCGACTACTTCTGTCACAACTGAACTAGGGTTTGAACTCAAATGGACAACTTGAAGAATTTCGTATTCTAATATAGAATAATATTTACTGATAAAGTAACAAAAAGTGTTTATACAGAGCATAATACATAATAAAAGTATAAAATAAAAATCACTCTTAAAGAGGAAATCCAATACACGACAGTCTCAAATAAAAATCACTCACAGCAGAAAATCTGTAACTTGAAAAAGGGAAAGAACTAAAGAGACTTGACATGACCAAAAAAAACCCCATATGTAACCGCGCATACTTGCATTCGTCACAACATTAAGGGATAAAATGTGCGACATCTACCCCTTTCTATATCTATGGTCCAGAATAGGTCCTATTAAATTTTGGTGAATGTAGGTCAAAGGTCACGTAACTGTCTTTTCATTATAAGAGATGGGGAAAATCAGGTAAAATGTGTGTGTGTGTGTGGGGGGGGGGGGGGGGTTGTTTGAGTTGATTAGATTGGATCAGGTCTTCTCTTCTTGATTAAATCTGTTTCTTTAGTGTTCCAAAATGAGCGTGAGGAATAGATGTGTACTTCCAAATGAAATAAATCTGACATGATAACACCTGTCAGCAGCCACACAACCTGTTTGCAGACTGTGTAATGATAGTATTTACTGTCTCAGGCTTCAACATAGTTGTACATATAGAAGAATAAAGTGTCATCACAACATATTGCCAACCTGTGCTGCAATAGTTAAAATCAATGAGGCTAAGCTAATGATCAGGATTTAGCAAAGTGGTATTGATATATGGTCAGTAAGACCTTTAAAATGTAAGTGTCCTATTGATCAATACGTCCTTTCAAGCTGACTTTCATCCCAGGTTGTGTTTAGATGCAATACCCGGTAAAAGCTTGTCTATGAACCTCGAACTGAAATGGAGAATTATTGATTTAATTCAGGATTGGAAATATTGCAGCATTGTTTCACCTTTACATTTAAGAGACTCTAAAATCTGATATTTACTTGATTATAGGTGCAAAATTTTGAGTTTAAACTCAGACCAATTCATGTAAAATCCATGTGGAGAACATGAAAATTAGGGCATTTGAACAGAGCAGAGTGCCGAACGATTCCAGTTCAGCAAGTTTTGTTATTAATGTTTTTAGACATTTCAGTTGCTTTTCTAAATTTTATGCACGTATATTTAGAGTTTTCTGAAAAAACCTCGGGAAAACCTTGTTCATGTGTTTTATCACCGCTTCAGAACCACTTATTTCTAAAACTGCACTTTTTTTTTTTCAAGCATATTTCATCTTTTTCATCAAATTTCCACTGACAGTATACAACCACTTCAGGAATGTTAATGAACGTTGCTACAAGGTCCAGCGTTTAAGCTCTTTTCCCTCCTACACTTTCATACGTGCAGATATTTCCTGTAAAACTATCTAATGAGGATGCCTGTTAAAGCCTTCAAAGCTGACTCGTACGACTTGCACAGACACTAAATTTGCTTAGTCATCAGTTATTCAGGCGAGAAGGAATGGCTGGGAGATGTGATGGATGTCTGCGAGAAGGAGAGAGACTGAAAGGAAAGAAATCTGAGGATCAACAGACTTCTGCTTCACCAACCTCAGCTCAACTTTCGTCTACTTGTGGCGAGGATGGGACAGGACCAGCTGGCGGCAACATGCTAAACATTACGTTCCGGTCAAACTACAAAACCAGTATATTACACCAAAGCACGCTTTATCCTTGAATACGATTACATGGGGACTGCGAATGGATAATCCTTTGAAGCCTGATCAAAGAAAGTCTGAATTTTGGAAGTGGGTTGCAGTATGTGTTTACATGCTAAAGGAGTTGATATGGGTATGTTTACATGACTACACCATGTAATCCAATTACAGCTCACTCTATGTCTTGTCACAAGGAGTTATGTTTATCTGTCTTAATATGAAACGAATATATGCGACAGTGGCATGGCTACTTGGGCACAGATATGTCATATTGCATGTACATGAAATCACTTTTTTTGTGTGTGCAAAAGCAGCCTCATAGGTTTCATTGACTGCAAAAATAATCCTTCTATCTGATAGAAACACTTCTATCACTGACAACACATGGGTATAAAAAGGTTTTTCAGAAAACTTTAAACATCAATTGAAAGGTTTGACATCTGCTGTAAATGCCACCATTTTTTTTGTGCTCAACATGAGGAATGTCTCCTATTGTCGGAAGGAGACGCTTGTTGCTGTAAAATGTGCCAACTTGTTTCCTTGCCCACATCTGTTGATAGAATCTCATGAATAAATAAATAAATAAATAATCCTCTATTGTTGCAGAAGGAGAAAAAATGTTTCTTTTGGTTGTCTCTGCAAATATTTCACGAACACAAATGTCACAGACTAAACACTACAGCAGGGGTTTCAAAGTCATTTTCTTCAGGGGCCACATTCAGCCTGATTTGATCTGCAATGGGACGAACCAGTAAAATGAAAACATAATAACCTATAAATAATGACGATTCCAAATATTTGTCATTGTTTTAGTGCAAAAAAAAACTCCATTAAACTATGAAAATACTTTCATAAATTACCCAAATGCAAAAAAAGCTCAATTTTATAAGGAAAATAAAGGCAATTTTTAATAATATTCTGCCTTGTTGAGCCACATTTTGTAATAAACTTCCAATATGTAATAAGTTTTTCATTTTGTTATAAAGCTGCATTTTGTAATAAACTGCCTCAATGCATTTTGTAAGAAATTTTGCTGCATTTCTATTTCCAAAATATATTCGAAATTTCAAATTGTCCTAATGTTAAGCCATAAACCATTTGGAATGTTTCCCAAACAGCTCGTTGAGTTTTAATGCTGCACCACTAAAGCGCCCTGCTGCTGCGAAAGGTAAAAACGTATTACATAATGCAGCAAAATTTATTATAAAATTCATTGGGGCAGTTTATTACAAAATGCGGCTTTATTACAGAATGAAATGAAAAAGTTATTAGATTTTGAAGATTTATTACAAAATGCAAGATGTGGCTCAACATGCCTTAATTTATCATTTGTTCATGTATTTTATTTTGGATTAGTTTTTCAAAGACGCTTCAGAAAATTGTTCCAATATTGTGTAATTTTCTTTTGACATTTCAGGTTGTACACATTTTATTGTTACAGAATATTTTGTAAATATTTTCAGAATTTAATATTTTTTTCAGCCAATGACAACAATTATAAGTTATCATCATTTATAGGCAAAGTGAGAAGTAAATATGGAGTTATTTAATAGGTTGTTATGTTCTTCACCTTATATGGGCTGCATTGGAATCATTGGCGGGCTGCATTTGGCCCCGAGGCCACATGTTTGAAACCCCTGGAGTCCAGAAAACAAGGTTCAGCCTAACAATGTATGTCAGGGTTTGTGTTTGGGTGTCTTTTGTTTTTGTCTCTTCTGTTGGTCTGAAAATGTGATTTTTTATTTTTTTTTTTTTTTCTTTGTCTGAGCTGTGGTATGTAGCTCAGTAGGTAGAGCGTGGCATTGGCAGATTTAGAGGTTCAATTCCCCGAGTGTAAGTCACGGTAGAGCAGGATTACTCCAATTTACCAGGAACCTTCCCATATGGATGCCCACTGGAAACAGGCCTGGTCCTCATTCCTGGTTTGAAAAGCACTGCAGTCAACCATCACAAAAGCAGAACTGCATCAAACATCCCACTGACACACTGACAAACAAACCTGAGTTCAAAACAGCCGCTACAAAAGCAGGAGCTGGTGAAGTCGGAGGCGCCAACATCTCACTGAAACCACAGAGCGTCTGTGGTTTCAGTGAGATGTCGCTGTTTACGTTAAAGGGATACCTCTGGTAACCAATCAGCTGGGGGAGGCTGCGGCTTTGTGATACAAACGCTGCAGACCCAATTATCTGCTGCATTAATGTAAAACAAGACAACTACGCACAAAGGTGATTTCAGCAGCGGTAGCCCCGAGCTGTTTGACTAATGTCCTGTCTGTGATTGTATTTAATTCAAAACAATGTAGAGGAGGATATCCCCTTTCCCCCTTTCCTATGTCTCATCCTCTATTTGTCAGTTTGGTTTGAGCAGAAAAGAGAGAGAGAAAAAAAAAAGCAACTATCATCATCAAAATCAGGCTTAAGTGTCTTAGACAGTTGGTCTGGATCCATGTGGAGTATAATCATTTCAGTTTTAATGTGGAAAAAAATAAAAATAAAATCAATCTTTTGTGTCTCACGTATACGACAAGGACAAAGATATTGAGATGCATCACATCTACAGCTGAGAGGAAGGTCTTATTCCAGTTATTTTAGAAATACTGTGATAGAAATTGTACTTAATACGTATCCTATTTTTTTTTTATATTAAATAATGAATCAATGGTTCTTTTATCTTTGAAGGTTGAGTTTTCTTTCTGTTAAAGCTGAAGGAACCAGATGTTACATAGGGTTTAAAGATATTATTTATGGATCAGATATTTCAGATTCTAAATATTTGATGTGATTATATATGATTTTTTGAAAAAATCATTGTGTTAAGTTTCAAGAAAATAAGCTGTGGTGCATTT
The DNA here is from genome assembly GCA_020466265.1 of Siphamia tubifer. Lineage (NCBI taxonomy): Eukaryota > Metazoa > Chordata > Actinopteri > Kurtiformes > Apogonidae > Siphamia > Siphamia tubifer. The sequence continues at coordinate 39,615,105 of CM035797.1, forward strand.
TGTAAGTGTGATGACAGTGTAAATGAAATAAAAGCATTTATCACAGTGATATTAATGATATTATTTGTTTGTCCTTTTAGATTAGTGTGCCCCCCCCGTTAACAATGTTATTTTGTTTATGTAGTGAATTGAAACCAATTTATGAACACCAATATAATTAGTAAATTAATGTAAGAAAACACCTGACTGTCACAGAAAATACTATTACAATAAGATAAGTCAGTTGAGGAAAGTAAAATATAGAGGAAAAATTAATTTGGGAACTTCCCCAAAAGTAACACTCAGTCTTTTTGGGTTAAGTGTAAAAATATAGTAATTGTCGATCAATTAACTTAAATTTTTTTTTATCATGAAACCAATTAAACCAAATAAATAAAGCTGTATTTTAAAGCTTTTAGTTATATATGAAATCTTAAGGAGACATCAGAAAAATCATTAAAGTTAAACAATTTAACACAAGAAAGTAATTAAAATCAAATCAAAATAGATTCTGAAGCATATGTCGTTGTTAAACTTTGTTTTATCTGGGTCACTGTGTGGGAGAACAATGAAGATAATGGATGAGAATAAATTAAAAAGTCAGAAAGTAGCTCCATGTGTGAAACTGACAACAGTGCTTTGGCTCCACCCTGTGGTTTAATCCATAAAATACACTTTTATACTCAGCATATATGTAACAGTATAGTATCGTATTGTATTAGGTTGATTTCATACTTTTATACAAGAAAGCTTCTATTTTAATATATATTTTGATGTTGAAAAAAATCCAAATTTCATTGCTTCCTGATGCTTTTATATCACAGATAAGGCTATGGATACTAGTCATTCACTTAGATTGATTTACAAGGCTATAATTTTCACTAAAATTAATATGTAGTTACATTTATAGTTGTTTTATTTGTGTACAGTGTATTTATTTATTTATTTTCTCCTGTGTCGCAATTTTGACTAATAATAAATGTACTGGGGTCACAAGTTGCTTGACAGTTTTGAACCTTATTTCAGTTTACACTATTGTTTGGATTTGATTATTTTATTACTGTAAGGATTCGAGCCAATTATGGTGTATCACCAATTAATCAACATCGGTCAATATGTAACTGATGTATTAATTTTTTTTGCTTCTTGAACATTCTATCACTCATTGTTTTTGTTTCTGTGCTTCCTGGACAGTTAGAGGAACAGTAAACCCTTCACTATCTGCAGTCTACCCCACAATTCAGCCCCACCCCTGTACGTGGGCTTCTATCTGTACCTCATGATTTTATTCTGTAGGCGTGCCTGGGTATTAGCAATGTATATTAATTGCATTTTAAATTAATTACATCATGACAAATAAGTCAATAAATCAACAGGTGATTTATTTTTATGTCACTACTTATAAAATATACACACACCTTTTCCCAAATCTCTCCTCTCCCCACCATAAAGTCATCACATCTATAACCTGTGGATCCACTGTCACATACTCGTCCAATATCAGACTGTTATACAGTGTTTTAAAGTTGTGTCAATTATCTTTGTGAGAGCAACGATGATGGAAAGGTTCTGTAAAATAGCATCATTATCTAATATGAAACTATTATATACTGGTGCTTTCATTTCATATATTAGTTATCGGCTAAAATGTCAGATATCAGGGTTTTTTTTTGCTCCCAATATTGGTATTGGCACTAATATGGATATTCTAGATGTACAGATAAATACTGATATTTTAAATTAAACATCTGATATACAGGGCATGATTTATCAAAAAAACTAGAGGGGAGATGGGGGGGCCCAAGTCACTAAATGAACATTTCAAATCAACAGTTTTCTCAGTTCATGTGACCTTTTAAGATTCCCTGTTGAGGGGGTATCTGGGTCCATATATGTGGTGTTAGGGGAAATAAAAACAGGCAGTTTTTCATTGATTTTGCTGCGAAGGCACAGTACAGGTTTGGTTCTCTGAGAGCAAAAACTGAGCGCATGAGAACCATGAGAGCCCTGTCCACTAGGGGGCCCCCTCTAAGGCTGTTTAACAACAGTAATGGGCCAATGATAGGAAACCCCCCTTCTGCCTGGACCTGGACACTGCCAAAAAGTGAATTTATTTATTTATTTAATTTTTAAAAAGCACAAAGTTTAAGTGTGATGTGTAATGTCTATTGTTTTATTTATTTACTCACATTTGAAAAAATCATTTATATATTTGTTTATTTATACACATTTCAAGTTCTACTAATTTGCAGTGCACTTTTGGAATAAAGTAAAACTCATATTTGACATCTATTTGTTATTGTCATATTATTTACAACAGTGATTATGGATTATCTTGGGCTGGATGATCCTGGGATATCTGTTGAATCATCTATTGAGAAGTTAACTAATGTATTTTTGCAGAATTCTTCACAAATATCCTGGAAATTGTGCAATATTTTAGTTTCATAAGGACAATTCATCACAGGGCTGAAATATAGACGTACACATATATGTATGACTTAGAGTCATCACTTAGCATGTTAACCCTGTGAAACAATTTGTATCATACTTACTACCCCCCCCCAAAAAAAAAAAAAAAAAAAAAACAAACAAACACATTTTTGCAGCATGCGCAGGTGGGGTGGGGCCCCTGGGGGTTGCTTGCGTGAAGTCCCAAGAGACCCTAGCAACGCCCCTGCTGTCAAATATAGAGGACATGAAGTGTGTGATATATATTTACATTTGAGGACATAAACCACATATGATGTTATTTTCATGTGTCTGTTTCTGTCCAGCAGCTCTTTGTTATAGAACACTGTCATGTGAGGTGAACAATCCTGTCCTAAATATTATTCATAGAATTCTTTCTTTTCTTTTCCTGAGCCTCACTGCAGTTGTTTTTTTGGTGAGGGTTTTCCTGGAGGGCTCTCTCTCCATCAAACACCCGCCTGAATGATGCGCTTCTTCTCCTCCCAAACAGAACACACTTACTGGGCTGCAGAGCCACGAGACGAGCCACGGGACACCGACACGCGGGACGGGGACGGGGACGCGGAGCCACGGTGACGAGAGGGAACCCACGGGACACGAGTGAGGACTGAAGGATGCGGGAGAGCTGCGGATGATGATGAGGAGGAGGAGGAAGAGGAGGGAAGAAGAGGAAGAATAGACGCGCGTGTGTGTGTGAGAGAAGGGAGGAAGAGGAGGAGGAAGATGCTCAGACAATCGGCTCAGTGTTGATCGGGAAAATCTCGGGTATCACCGAGAGTTTAACGGAGCGCTATTCTGAGGAGGTGGGCCAAGTCCCGAGAGAGAGAGAGAGAGAGAGAGAGAGGGAGAGGGAGGGAGGAGGAAGGGGGTGGGGGAGTGGAGGACTGTCGGACTGGGTGCTGCTGATGCTGATCACACAGAGATGATGATGATGATGGTGATGATGATGATGATGATGATGATGCTGTTGTCAGTCCTGAGAAGCGATACTGCTGAGATGACTCCTGCCATCGTGGGGACGCACAGTTTTCCTACATTTCTGCAAGTAAGTGGAACCTCTCCCTCATTTTCTCCTTCCATTTCTGTCCACGGGGATCCTCTCAAACTAAAAATACAGGCTGCAGGACAGTTCGCAAACACACAAGAGCACAACTGTAGGCGATGGGAAGAGAGTTGGACGATGATATTATCACGATGTGTTACATAATCTTACACATTATTACAAACTAGTGCATTAATGCAGACTATTGGACTGTTTGTGATGGGAATAATGTGCAGGTTTGAGGTCATTTACACTCAGCTTTTAGTTTTGTAGACATCTCAGTCAGTCACACTCACACATAGTTATATAGTGATTCTGCAGCTACAGTACAGTATGTAAGATTTTGCTTTTATTGTTGTGTTAAAATCCACTCCAAAATGCTCCTGACTGCACTTTTATGACTTGTGCAATACTTTAACATGTTTCCCCTCATAATAAAGCATGACTAGATCTGACAAAATCTTCCATAATTGCTAGTACAGATAACAATAATATATTAATTTAAACAATATTATCAAAATATTGTTTTTATTTTTTGAATTCAAGTGGGGTTTTTTTATTTAAACAAATGTGGGACAAGGCTTATGTGGTACAACATCCATAAAACAGGAAAGAGAAAAAAGAAAAATCCCACAAAATACAAATAAAAAGTGCTCCTGGATATTAAAGAAGGGAAAAAAAAACAAAATAAACTAACCACCTAAATTAAATAAAAATCAATAAATACGTACACACATACATACACATATTATATTTAACATGTGTATATTATATTATCAAATTTATCAAATTATAAACCTATCTCCCAGTCTGACCCTCATAGTCGTCACATATCAATATTATGCTTATAGCAGCTTTTCAGTTTTATCATTAAAATACTGTATGAACGAACACCTTTTGGAGTTATGTGGAGTTGACATGTGGAAAATAACAGCTTAAACTTCCACTGACTTCTATTACATACACTAAACAACTATATCAGCTTTGATACCTTTAATAAATCCACTCTCAGGTCCCCATAGAAAATCTGTAGGAGTGCTCAAGTGGTTTTTTGGAAAGGTTTCTTTCTCTCCTCTCTCACTCTGCTTCCTCCCAGGCTTTCCTCCCACACATTTTAACTCTCTTGTTTCAACACTGAAGTACAGTAGACTTCCAACCCTGCAGTAACAGTAACAGTGAGGAGAGGAGAGGAATTCAGGCCAAATGTTTCTTAAAAAAAAAAAAAAAGGTTACTTTATCGCTTAGATTTTCAAACATGTGATTTCTGGAAGTGTTATATAAAAACATCGAGCCCCAAAAATGGAGAGGAAATCCGAACAGCTGCAGGTGATGTAATGAATTAATATGGGTCAAGAAGGTAGACTGAAGCAAGATGGTGAAAATGCCTTTAATACGTAATGTGAGTTCTGTATATGTGTTCTGCAGGACAGATGTTTAGCTTTAGGATTCACAACTGCAGCAGATGGTTTATTTTGACCAGCAGCACTTAAGGTGGTGATGGGTTTAAGCCTGGATGAATGCAGCTGTTTATGAAAGGGTTAAAGGGGGTACACTGAAAAAAGTCAAACATTGAATCAACTTAAAAATTCTTCTTCAATAGGTCACACATAAAAAACATCTAGTTGACTCAATTAAAATTAAATTAAAATCACCCAAATTCTATGCAATTTAATAATAATAAAATAAAAAATAATAAAAAGTCAAAATTATGAGATAAAAAGTCAAAATTATTGAATAAAAAGTCAAAATTAAAAGATAAAAAGTCAAAATTATTAAATAAAAAGTCAAAATTATGAGATAAAAAGTCAAAATTATTAAATAAAAAGTCAAAATCATGAGATAAAAAGTCAAAATTGAAGAATTTTTTTAAAGTTTATTCACTATATTATTTTTTTCAGTGTATGACAGTGTTAGCGGCGGTCCTGGGTCACTGTCACTGTTGGGCATTTGTGTTCCCCTTGTGTCTTCGAGTGCCTCTTCTTCCTCCCACAGTCCAAACAAACCTTAGCCCTGTCAAATGTTTATTAACCCTTTTAACAGAATACAAATGAAACATTTTGCCATGTCATATTTTTATTCATAATTTTTTCTACCGCTTTCAACACATTAGAAATTCTTGGCAACTTTTTGCTGACAACAATAGTACATTTAAATATAAAACTACATTGTACCTGTTACATTTTGAAAATATAGAACTTTTTCCCCATAAAATGTTCTACAAGGACTTTTCCCATTTCACTTGAATGACACCATCATTTCAATATTTTTTCTTAATTTTTTTATACAAGCGTTCCTCCTATTGGAACTTTTTGAACATTTCCATAGACTTTCCCTTTAAAATGTTTGGAGGATGCATTAACATTAGCTTCTACATTGAAAAGGGATAAAAAAAAAAAGGCTTTTCCATTGGCTGTAGTGGGATGATAATCCACCAGGGGACAGAAAACACACATCACGTCATACACATACCTTTTTAAGGACAGTATTGTTCTTGTTGATAAAATAAAGATCTCAGAACCTGGTGTAGCAAGTATGATACAAATTATTTCACAGGGTTAACAGGCTAAGTGATGAGTCATACATATATGTGTACGTCAGTATATTTCAGCCCTGTGATGAATTGTCCTCATGAAACTAAAATATATGGCAATATATTGAAAAGTAGAATGCATTACATTCAAAAATATATTCCCATAAAGTAATAAGTAAGTAAGAAAAGTAATGCATATATTATCCAATATTTGTCAATATATGACTTGATCATATATTGACAAATATAAAACATATATTGCACTGAAGACAAAAGATGACTTATATTTTTACAAATACTTTTATTGAAACTCAATTTCTTTCCACATATATTGTGAAGCCTATTCCTAATATATATATATATATATATATATATATATATATATATATATATATATATATATATATATATATATATATATATATATATATATATATATATATATATATATATATTTAATATATATATTTAATGCTGGCCAATATGATTTACATTTCAAACAAGACATATTTTAAATCAATTTCACATGAATGATAAGCTTCCATGCAAATTGCCCTTTCATATATATATATATATATATATATATATATATATATATATATATATTTATGTGTGTGTGTGTATATTCATCCATATATTATATATGAGTATATAATATATTGCCATCTGTGTCAATATATGGAAAGTGACAATTCCTTATGTATTTTTAACTATATTCTAATATATTGACACTGTATATTTTCTGTATATTATCTACATATATTTTTGTATGTTTAATTCCAGACAGTAATATATTGAAAGTCAGTATATGGAGAAATATATTTTAGTTTCATAAGGGTGGTGACACATTCAGGCTGTTGGAGAACTAAGCAGTTTGGAAAACAATGATCTACAAATGAATGAATTAAAGGGAATATAGAATGATGCTATGTTTGCGCCCTGACTGATGGCATGTTTTGTTGCCCTGATGATCCTCATGGTGTCTAAGCTGTGTTGTATCTTAGCACGGAGTTCCCCACGGACAAGATCAAAAGCCTGTGTCTGTGTAAGTGGCTTTCTCTGTCCACAGAGCGATGAAGGTCAATGACTACAAAAAGCCCTTTGACTTCACAATCTTAACCTTTAAATCCCAGCAAATTCAATAAGACTTTTGTCCACTATGCTTCCATCTAAAGGTATGGAGCATCTGCAGCAGCTTGTGGCTTTTTCTGATGCCAAAACTTTAGTAAAAAGGAAATTTACCTGTAAAAGGTTGGCATTACTTAACCCTTGTGCGGTCCTTCGGGTCAAAGAGACCCGATGGTTCACAAATGTACCTTTTTATACGTACTGTAGGATGCCATTGCTTACTACTGAAAACAGTAATATATCCTTGGGGGGTGGGGTGATGAGTCTATGGAACTGAACTTTGGAATCTGGGTTTTTAAGACCCGATTGTAGGACACAGCCAGTGTGCCTTTTACGAAGGACCGTACAAGGGTTAAGTTCTTAACTGTTCAATTTCAGGGCTCTAGACTAACGTTTTGCACTGGTGCACTTCACTTTTAGTCTTAGGTGCACCAGCATAAAAGTTAGGTACACCCAAAATGTCCAACTCCATTGCATTTAAAAACCGCTGTTTTACATGTTCACATTTTTCTCTTTTTTTTAATCGTTGTTGATACAGACAATATTGATTTGTAAATGATTAATCAACATTTTTAATAACATAAAGTTCTTCATTTGGAGCACAGATCTACAAGTAAGATTAGAACTGACTGAAAAGTGCTATTGCTTAAAGTGATTCACGAAAGCTGAAATTTAAACTCAAAACATCTCAAGATATATATATATATATTTTAATCTAAATTAAAAGTGTTGAAGGCTCCAAACTGAACATATCTGAAAATCTGAACAGCTCCATATGTTATGGACTGTCCTCTATTGCAATCACATGCCCCTCAGATGTACTTGGAGTAAGTCATTAGCCGTTAGCATACAGCCGTTAGCATACAGCCGATGCAAGTGTATGTGTTGACAACTAATTAGAATGTTATTGGAACGAACTCACAGTTGGTCACTACTCCTCTGCCCAGAAACTCCGACGTGTTTTCAGTTGAAGTACACCATCAAATGGATAATCAGTGATTAACTGATGCAAGTGTACGTATTGACAACTAATTAGAATTTGTGCAACGTGCACGACTCTCGGCTCTTGTGCACGATTACGTACAGCCCAAACCATCTGCATGAACTGGCATGAAAATAGTGAGACTTGTCTGTCTGCCTGTCTGTCTGCCTGTCCCTCTCAACCTCACCTATGGTGACTGCAAAAAAGCAGAAATCCCTTTTTCTCATACGTAAGCTAATAATAAGGAGACATATATGTCATCCGAAAGTGCATTACTGTCACCTATAATGTTCTGACATCATCAGTGACTGTAATAAATGCCACCCACTGTCACCCTGAAAAGAAACAGGTCTGTTCTGAGCTACTTTAAAAACATGGACCTGTCCTCTATAAATATAAAGACTCATTCTAAGGTTATTAAAAAATATAGATTGTAATTTCTCTGTGATAATAGATTAATGACAGCATAATTCCTAAATTATTATAATTTATTTCTGCCATTAGATCTTTCTGAATCCTCCTAATTCTCACTCTGGACCTTTTTAAATACAGTAAAAATGGGTAAATGCTGATAGCACTGGTTGAACTGAACTGCTGACCTTCTTGCTGTGAGATGGAGTCTATGACCAGGCCTTTGGGGAACTGAACCCACGGGCTTTCAGCAACAGGATGAATGCTGTAACCATGGGTCCGCTATGAACATGAGTTTGTGTGATATTGGTGGCGTTGCCAGGACTGACAGGTTGAATGGATGACAGGGCTTTGTGGGCCAAATAGACTGTCACAGAGAGTTTGGAGGAGATGGATGAGAGGAGGGAGAGAGGGACACAGAGAAAGAGGGCTTCAGAGGTAGGAAATACCCGAAAGGGAGATGAAGAAATGATGGAGTGCTGTTTTGGCTACAGGCTATACCTGATTCCCTCAGTTTCTCTTTTTCAACCTGCTCCAGCTGACCCACCACCGCTGCATTTATTTTCTAACCATCATTACCTGATTTAGTTTAGTTTATTATGCACTTTAAAAGATGAGAAATGCACAAGTAAAGTAAGTAAAGTACTTTATTTGTCATGATACACTGTAAGCAAGTATAAATACAAATAAAATACAACAGTGTAAGTGAAGCCAGAAGCTTGATGTCCTTATATAGACACCTCCCTTCATCAACTTTTGATTAACACTTCAAATTAATGTTGCGTCGATCAATTGGCTACTGATCATCATTGGCTGATATTGCCTAAAAATAGCCTGATCGACAATTGGAAAAACATGCCGATCAAAAAGCCGGTCAAGTGACATAAATTACAAGTGACTAATGCTGCACGATTCTGGAAAAAATGTGTATCACGGTTTTCTCGATAAAAATTGATATCACGATTCTCTTTTTTTAAATGAAGTAAAAAAAATTTATTCAACTCAAATCTAAAATTTGCATATTTGCAATTTGCATAACAAAATATTGAACTATTGAACTATCATTGAACATCATAAGACAAAAGAGAAAACATTCAAAGGCACTCTTATAAGTGAAAATTTTAAAAGCCTTGGTTATAAAAACCTATAAAAAAACCCAACGTGTTTTGGCATCAAAGCCTTCATCAGGGAGTCAGACAATCATTGAACTATTGTTGAACTATTAATTTAGCCGTTCATTAAGTGTAATATCATCATATCTTGACAAATAGATTATTATTATCAGTAAGCTTAGGTGACAATTATTGCTGTTTGGATATATAGTAACTTCAAAATGCTATCGAGGATCATTTATCTAATGTTTTGATCTTTTTTTTAAACTTCTGAGATTTAAGCTATTCCACAGTAAAAAATTTAAATAGAAAATAAGCAACAAAATGAACAAAAACTGCCAAAGTTATCAGTAGAATTAGCAAAAATGAATATCAAACTAACAAAATAATACGTAACATGAACAAAGTAAGGCATTTATGGAACACAATTGAAGAAAAAATAAATAAATAAAAGACAAAACGTAGAAAAAATAAACCAAAATAAGCAACAACATCAACAGAAACGAATAAATATTCATAAAATAACAAATAAAATGCAAAAAAAACAAAATGAAGTTCGACAAAGGAATAAATGAGTAGTGTTGTAATTTAGTTCTAGTAGTTTTAGTTTGGACTTTTTCTTTTTCTTTTTGACACTTGTACATCAGTTCTATGAACAAAACTGTCAGTAAAATAACATTAAAAAAAACACTTGAATTTTTCTGAATTTTTAAACTAAACCATCCATTGGTTAAAGAGTTAAAGGTGTAATATCATACATGTTCATGTTTGTGTTGGAAGTCTGTCTTTTGTTGTTAGCTAACTTAATTTCCAGGGAACAACTCCCACTGTGAGCAGCCTGTTCACTAATGTCTATGTGGACGACATGAGCTTATTCCCAAGTGCTTCCTTTTCTGCTCCTCTATAACACCACTGTTGAGCCTGTTTACATGCACACTGACATGCACACTAACACTCATATCATTATATGACTCATGGACTTATCACATTATTTACGTGACCATGGAAAAAAGGATAGTTTTATTATGATTTATCAGATAATAACAATTATCTGATTATGAGAAATATACTGGACATGGTTTTCTCCAATACTCTACTGTGTTCCTGCGTGTATATAAGTTAATAACCCTTTAACTCCTGATGTGTCAGTGCTGATACGTTCTGAATCGATGGTTTAGTTTAAATATACAGAAAAATTGAGCTTTTTTTGTTCTTTTTTTTTTTATTGAGTGAAAGTGATAAACAGCTGTCCAAAACTAAAAACCTTTCTTTCTTTCTTTCTTTCTTTCTTTCTTTCTTTCTTTCTTTCTTTCTTTCTTTCTTTCTTTCTTTCTTTCTTTCTTTCTTTCTTTCTTTCTTTCTTTCTTTCTTTCTTTCTTTCTTTCTTTCTTTCTTTCTTTCTTTCTTTCTTTCTTTCTTTCTTTCTTTCTTTCTTTCTTTCTTTCTTCCTTGCCTCATGTCAATTGCTAATTTACTGCTCTGACCCCATTGAGATCTAATTCTTCTGTAAATAGAACCTGAATTAAAATTATTTTTACACTGTTAATATCTATTCATCCTATGGTCCAGATTGGACCGCTTGGTAGGCCAGATTTGGCCCTCAGGCCTTATGTTAGACAACTATGCTTTATCATATTCAGTTATTTATCATTTTATTACCTCCAATATTAAATTCAGGCCCGTTTGTCTGTCTGTCAAAAAGTTCTGAACAGATTTTGATGAAACTTTCAGGAATGAAGGAATAAAGGGTCAAGGAAGAACCCATGATATTTTGAGTAATGAAGGTCAAAGGTCAAGGTCACACTAAAGGTCAACAGCTAAAACACATATCTCAGGATTCAGACCAGATAGAATCTCATGTTTTTTTAATTCACATCATCTCACCTTCAGACATAAGATGGGTCAACACCTGTGGCTCCATCACGTCATATTTTGACGTCATATCAAGCCTTGGTGGAGGTCTGCTGTTAAAGTCACCAAAATGATACAATTATTGCCAGAAATAAACTGTTTATAGGAATATTTCTTCCAATATGATCAAGTCCTGAAGCAAAAACAAAAAGACAAAATAGAGTAGGCTGTTAGAGGAGTTATAAAAATAGCTATGACTGAAGTGACTCAACTGCATGTTTTATCTTTTATTTTATGCCATACTTACATTAACATCACCTTAAAAGTTAGCAATGCAGAGTATTTTTACCTCCGCCAAGGAGGTATTACATTTGGGTCTGTCTGTCTGTCTGTTTGTCTGCAGGATTATGCAAAAAGTTCTGAACTGATTTAAATTAAACTTTCAGGAATGATAGGTAATGGGTGGAGGAAGAACTTATTAGATTTTGAGCAATGAAGGTCAAAGGTCAAGGTCACACTAAAGGTCAACAGCTAAAACACATCAGTGGTAATATCTCAGGATTCAGACCAGATACACAGCAAATTTTGGTCTTTGGAATAAACTCCATGTGAGTTAAAATCAACTCAATCTGAGTGTACATGCGTGACCATCCATTGACTCCACAGGAGAGTTATTATAACTCTGCTTTTGGAGTTGATCCAAAAAATGACACTGCCTGGTAGTAGTCCTTAACACATATGGTAGTCAGGGTTAAAAAATAAACTCCAAAAATTCAACTCTTTCACTCTTTTTAGTTGAACTCCAGATTTTTCAACTCTAGAAATTTGCTGTGTAGAATCTCATGTTTTTTTCATTCACATTGTCTCACCTTCAGACATCAGATGGGTCAACACCTATGGCTCCATCACATCATATGTAAATGAAAAAAATCAAACCTTGTTTTTGTTTTTATTTTGCAGAGTATTGCTCAGTAATTTCCCAACTGTGGGATCAATGAAGTACTTCTCTTCTGTTCTATAATCAGTGTAGCCAAGACACTATTTTCTTCCCCTCCTCTGTTCATCATAGTGTTGTATAACTGTGCACACTCACATCTCATCTGTATTTGCACAGCATTAGCAGCAGAGCTTCCATGGCTGCATGTGAAATTTAAAGAGTATACAGTATTTACACTGCTCAGCCTGTTCAGTCAGAAATTTGAGCAGCCTTTCATCTCTCACCAAACTCTCTCTGAGGACATTTCTATGTGGTTTTCAAAAATTGGCAGTAGTCTCCCGTTGGCAAGTTTTAGAAAATTCAAGTCTGTGGAGAAATGACATCATTTCCATTTTGAAACTGCATGCAAGTGTAAAAAAAAAAAAAAAAAAAAACCTTCATCCCCAGTGACTTATGTTCATGTTGGTTTATTAAGTCATGTGATCTGCATTTGGTTTTCTTCTGCTAGTTCACAACTATAACAATATGCACTAGAGTAGCCCTTCCAACAGGCCATACATGTACCTCTATCCAATGTAAAAGCCTGTTTTATTTGGCCTCCTGTCAGTGGAATCATATCCATTACATGGAGAAACACAGCAAACACTGGGCGTTATGTCAGAGATGCAGTAATGTGTTTTGAAACAGTTTTTACTGTGTCTAATATTTTGCACATATTATGCTTTTATTACCCAAACATACTCTCAAAGTTTTGCTGCGGTTCAAAGCTGTGGCTTAATAAGGGATACTATAACAGTAAAAAGTTTAATTCAACTAAATATTGCCTCTAGTCACATAAACGTGTGGATTTCTTGCAGTTTGTTTGTTTTCGGGAGGGGTCATGGGTCAGTAATTGGGTTGGTATCTTGCACTCATTTTCCACATATTTTGTAATTATAAGCTATCCTTCTTCTCACTCCTTTTCCAATATGTATTATGTGTCTTATTTTTTAATTTCTTTATTTGACTTTTTATTTTGTTTTGACATTCATATTCCAAATAAATCCATTAAATTACAAATTTTGCTAAAAGAAACATGTGAATGTACCCTCAAACCTCGAAGTTCTTTCAGACGCGACACATTATGTACGTAAATGAAAGTCTTGAATCCAAAGCTTCAGTTTTATATCTTGTTTTACTGCACTTGAATAATACAAAACCAAAGATGAATTATTAACTTATTTGTAACGTGATGTGACGTGACGGTCAAAAGACTGTGATGCTCCTATAGCTTGAGGCTTCTGACTGTTATACAGGCATCCTCAACCTCGATGTATCAGCTTGTCCACCAATCAAATTGCATCACATTATAATAAAGCAATTCATTAATACATTACATACATTAATAAATACAGTACATTCTTAATTACTAAATATGTAAACAAAACATTATTGTTCATCAAAAATTTACTTGTTCTAGAAGATATTAAATCTAAATATTAAATCTATCCATACAAATGTACATTTGCAGTTACACATAATAATGGCTCTTACTGTATCTATCCTCTAGCTAGAAGAATCGCAGGCTGCTGCTCCTCAGTCCATGTCCACAGTGCAATCCTGGTGGAGTTAACACAAATACTAGATTCTGTGAGTTGTTTTCACTCTATCCCAAAGAAATTGCACACCACAGGACAAGACTGGGGTGAGAGCAGCTCAGTGTGTGTGTGTGTGTGTGTTTGCACATGTGTGTGTGTGGAAAGGAATAGTTCAGTCTAGCTGCCAGAGTGCGTTGTCTGCAATTTCTGTCTGTGTGAGCAGGGACAGTTATGTAACAACAAGGCAGAATGTATCGTAGGTTCACAAGTGTCTCTCTCTCTCTCTCTCTCTCTCTCTCTCTCTCTCTCTCTCTCTCTCTCTCTCTCTCTCTCTCGCTCTGTGATGCTGCTGTGCACATTTTGTCCACTGACAGGGAGAGAGGGACTAAATTGTCTAGATTTATCCAGATTAAAGAGGTGACGTGTGACAGCTCATCGCTATGACTTGACATTACGTGTTCATTGTACTTATTGGGATGTGTTTACTGAAGTCCTTTGTTAAGACCAATATCCTGTCTGTTAGTGGATCAGGGAGGAAAAAGTCACTAGAAATGACAACATATATGTCACAGAAACCTTAAAGTGTGGAAAAACAACAACAAAAAAGAAATAGATAGCACAGGAGTAAACCTTTAAAGACAAAAGGTGTAAGGAAATAGAAGATAATTGGATTATAATGTAGTAACATCAAAATATACTAGTGTAAATAAATGTACTAAAAGAGACCAGTAAATTATTATATAAACTTAGATGAAATCCCTGAAGTTGTATATTTCTGCAAACTGTGGACACATACAGTATAGTTTCAACATATATGAACAAAAATAGATTTCATATCCACATCCCCACATATACAATACTGTGTAAAAGTCTGAGGTTTATTAAAGGGATAATTCACTATTTTTCACATGCATTTGTATAGACTCAGCCTTTTTACTCTGGTCCACCCACAGTGACTTACCTCCGACAATGTCCTGTGAGCTGAGTTCTGGTCCGGTTTTAGTCAAAGTAGTCCCGGCAGGTTTCCTGGGGTCACGAAAAAATACATGTTTCTTCTCATGTGTTTGAATGAGTGATTTATTTAAATTTTCATGGAACAAAAATTCACACCTCGTAATTGCTTGGAGCTACTTTCTCTCAATAGTGATCAATGGTCGTTGTCACTGTTAACAGCTGTGCACCTGCACGTAGCAGCCGCAAACAACTGGTGGAAGTAGTCTGCTAAGGCGCACAGCTGTTAGCAGTGACAATGACCATTGATCACTATTGATCACTATTGAGAGAAAGTAGCACCAAGCAATTATGAGGTGTGAGTTTTTGTTTCGTGACGGTTTTGTTATGCAAAACAATCACTCATTCTAACACATGTTGTTTTGAGAAGCAACACATTTTATTTTCGTGACCCCAGGAAACCTGCCGGGACTACTTTCACTTTGACCAAAACCGGACCAGAACTGGGCTCACAGGACACTCTCAGTTATAAGTCACTGTAGGTGCACCAGAGTAAAGACGCTGATTCTATACAAATTCATGTGAAAAATAGTGAACTATCCCTTTAAAGTTGTCATGACCACACACTCGGTCTTCGTATTAAGATCCAATCTGAATATATGTGAAGTATGTGCAGCAGTAAAAACAAGTCTCAGGGAAAATACAGCTTGTAGTATCTAGCATGACCTTCCTTTGCATTTAACATGTCTTTGACCATTTTATTCAGACAATGAGATTTATTGGATGCCACCCATGACAGATTTATTTGATTCATTTTCTGAAGCTTTCATTCAACACATGTCAGATCAAAATCCAATCACATTTTATTTGTAAATCAGATCATAACAGAAGTTATCTCATCACACTTTACATATACAGGAGTGGAAAAAGGTATTTTTACACAGCACCTTTATCATGAAATATTTGCAGAAAAATATTTTTTTGTTTCAAAATATGTGGCTGCGTCAGACAAATGGATGCAAATGATTGTTTTTTTTTTTTTAAAGCAAATCTAAATTTTTGACAGTTTCATCATGTTATGTCCTGAATGTATTTCTGCTGAAACATCCAGTTTTGACCTCGACAGAACAGAGCATGTGCAGAAGAGAACAATACTCTGCAGATTTCTGTGACTCTTTATGTAATATATGACAAATGCATGAGGTGTTCAAAGCCAGTCTGTAACTTAGAGAAACCCAACAGAGTCCTCCAGGAGCAAACACAGGTGACTGGTGACGGTGGCAGGAAAACATACCTTAGAACAGACAGAAAGCTGGAGCAGAGCCAGACTCCTGGAGGATGGATGTGTGCCTGGACCAGTTTGGATAAAAGAGAGAGGCTAGCAGAGGAGAGAGAGAGAGAGAGCGAGAGAGAGAGAGCGAGATTATGGGAGGGGAGGAGGTGGAGAATAAGGGATTTGGGGGAGACACATGGATGAAAATGGTGAACAGCAAACTGAAGCTGAATATTTTATATATATTAACAGGTGTTATTTGTCAAACTCCATGGGTTTTACTTGTGAATAGATATTGTAGAAAATGATGGTGTTTCAATGTTCACTGTGGAGACTCTGAATGTCCCCATGATTCATACGGATATGATGTTTGGTTGTGAAACGTTTAACTTTTTATTTGAATTACTTACATGTATTGAGAGGATTAAAAACTAAAGTTATAAAACATTTTAGATCAACATTTACTTTTGGCCTTTTTGTTTTTAAAAGAATTCTGCATTCTGTTTAATAGTAGTAGTAGTAATAGTAGTAGTAGTAGTAATAGTAGTAGTAGTAGTAATAGTAGTAGTAGTAGTAGTAGTAATAGTAGTTATAGTAGTAATAATAGTAGTAGTAGTAGTAGTAATAGTTATAGTAGTAATAATAGTAGTAGTAGTAGTAGTAGTAATAGTAGTAGTAGTAGTAATAGTAGTAGTAGTAGTAGTAGTAGTAATAGTAGTTATAGTAGTAATAATAGTAGTAGTAGTAGTAGTAATAGTTATAGTAGTAATAATAGTAGTAGTAGTAGTAGTAGTAATAGTAGTTATAGTAGTAATAATAGTAGTAGTAGTAGTAGTAATAGTTATAGTAGTAATAATAGTAGTAGTAGAAATAGTTATAGTAGTAGTAGGAGTAGTAGTAGTAGTAGTAGTAGTAGTAGTAGTAGTAGTTGTAGTAGTAATAATAGTAGTAGTAGTAGTAATAGTTATAGTAGTAGTAGTAGTAGTAGTAGTAGGAGTAGGAGCACCATCATGTTAAAGCAGCAAATCTATGCATGCCTCCATGCTTGTGTGGTTCAGATATTGATTGGAACATGTGAACCAGAAGGCGTGGGCGACCACACACATGCACACGAGCATGTTGTGTCTCCATGTGTTTAGGGACATCACAATGGTTTGCATTCAGTTAATGAATAGAATAGATTTATATATATGTATATATATATATATATATACATATATATATATATATATATATATATACATATAGTATATATTGGCATTTGTATTATTGTTTGGTACAATAGGGGTGAGAGATAAGTTTCTTCTCACTCCCTTTCAAATCTATTACTTGCTTTCTTCTTTTTTATTTAAGCTATATTGTCTTTGTGTTGTTATTTGATTAATTATTGGCTTTCGAAAGATCAAATGTTTTTGTGCTTGACATATTTGAAATAAAATGACTAAACTCAAAAACAAAAAACAACTAAACATTTCCTGGAGACTTAACCTCATCCTAATTAAACAAAGGTTAACCCTTATATATTACAGGAACATGGTTTGGTTTCCTAACCTGGAGTGACCACATGTGACTATGGAAATAGATGAGCATCCCTCCAACATAAATAATAATGCTCACACACAGACACACACACACACACACACACACTGCCTGAGGCTTTATAAACAGCCGGACTTGGAGGTTGTGACTCGTACATCAGTCTCCTCTCCTCCTCCCTCCCCTTTTTCCTCTCTTACTCATGTCTCTTCTCTCATCATTTATATCTTCATTCTCCATTTACCTGCCTGCTGTTTGTTTTGTTTTCCAGCTCTCGGCAGCCCAGCGCCTCACGTCTTCCTCTCACTAATCAGCCACTGCTTCTCCCCTCCTTTCTCTCTCTCTCTCTCTCTCTCTCTCTCTCTCTCTCTCTCTCTCTCTCTCTCTCTCTCTCTCTCTCCTTTTGTTTTCTCTGCTGTCTCTGTGTAGTTACATAGCAGTGTGGTACAGACCAGTGAAACTTGGCTTCCTGCCTGTTGAGATGTGCTAATAGGAGACACTCATAAAGGGGGTTCATGCTGATGAAATTGATCTGCTCAGGTAAGAAACAAAAACCTTTTTCCATTTCTTTTTTTTTTTTTTTTTTTCATTATCGGCCAGATGCATCTTCAGTCATAACTCAATGTTGTAAATTTTAATATACGAAAGGACAAAATGACATATAATAAACATCCTCCAAATTGTTTTAATGTTTTATTCTGATATGCACTATTTATATTTACAAACTCACAAAATCAGTAATTTCCTCTAAGGGATCAATAAAGTATATATATAACAATCAAAATGTAGTTGCATGAAGACATTTAACTATTTCCAGCAAAAAGTTGAGTGAAAAGTAAAATGACCTTTCTACCATTATCCTTACCACAACTAATACTCTCAACTTTGATCATTTATAAAACATTTCCATTACATAAATTGAGCAGTGCATGTTAATCCAGTTACCATTAACATTCTTCTTGACACATGTTGACATAGCGTGTTTAGTGTAGTGTAAATATTTGCAGATATAAACTCTCTCAGTGTAGCTGTTGTGGTGTTGCGGGCTTGTTCAGTACAGTTTGTTTTGTTGTTTTTGTGTTCTTCTGTTGCTTATCTTTAACCAGATTTACAGGTTAAGCTTTAAAACTACAGAGAGCAAAGTAGACATATTTATAGAAGCTTCCCATCTCAATAAAAGATGAATCGATGTCTTATGCAACAGTTCACGTCCACAGTAGAGGCAGCGGGGACGAGATGTAAGGACAAGGAAACGGATGGATGCATGGATGGATGGATGGATGGATGGATGGATGGATGGATGGATGGATGGATGGATGGATGGATGGATGGATGGATGGATGGATGGATGGATGGATGGATGGATGGATGGATGGATGGATGGATGGATGGAGGACTTTCCTGTCCAAGAACATACCAGTCCATTTCCTTTTTCTCTCTTCCATACATTTCTCTGTCTTTCACTCTCTTCTTTTTATCGGTTTTGTCTTCGTGTCCATTCCCTTTCGTCCTTCTCCCACCTTTCTCAAATTCTCGTCCGTTCTCCCTCTCTTGTCCACTTTCCTTCATTCCCTCTCTGATCTATTATTCACGTCCCTGTCTGACTCTTCCTCTCTCCTTCCCCTGACACCTGAAATCCCTCCGCTTTCTCCGGGGCGTTTAGACCTCCTCCGACACTGCATCCCTCCCAGGAAAAGAAACAGAGTGATGAATAAAAGAACAGAGCGAAGAGACAGATAAAAAGCACTGGGATAGGTCGCTCTATGGATATGTCAAGGTATCTCACTGTGAGGCTTATTGTATAGGCTGACATTTTACACAGCTTTATGTAATCTAACAAAAAGCTGCTTCTATTGTCGTCCAACACGTTGACATTAAGTTTGGATTAACTTCCTACTTCAAAAGCTTCCATTTTTATGTGGTGTTGGACGCTGTGTTGTTCAGTGGTTTTTGATTTTACATGGTATCACAAAGCATTCATGATTTTGGTTACTTCATCAGTCACTGGAATAAAACTGGAATAAAACTGTGAAATACACGATTTCATAACCCCCACTGTAGTCATGTACATTTTATATATATATATATATATATATATATATATATATATATATATATAATGTAAATGACTACAGTACATGACTGCATTTCAGTCACTTTTTAAAACTTAATTTTTATTTAGTTTTGCTCATACAAATAAACAAAACAGTTTACATACATTGATATATACAAACAGACCTTCTCTTATGGGACACATGGAGGGAAAAAAGGTTAAAGCAAAGATAGATAGATAGATAGATAGATAGATAGATAGATAGATAGATAGATAGATAGATAGATAGATAGATAGATAGATAGATAGATAGATAGATAGATAGATAGATAGATAGATAGATAGATAGATAGATAGATAGATAGGTGTATAAAGGACCCGCAACCGACTGTTTTTTTTTAAACTAAACCGCCCATGGCTCGCACCGCAATAAATGTAATTGAAAAGAATGGACCCGACCCGCTTCTCGACCTACATTTAAAAAATGTAATCAATGGTGTTTATGAACATCAAACGACCTTACTCATATACCTACATTTATTTCCATGTTAAAATCCAATGTCATTGGGGTTGGCAACCTGTAACAACATAAGAGACATTTGAACCTGTTTTATACAGAATATAAAACACTGGCAGCTGCTCATCATCTTTAAAAATCTCAGTGAATGTGTCCCAAACCTTAACTTTTTATTTGTTCGTATGTTTCCGGAGCTTCCACTCTCCCAACTTGACTTTCTCTCTTGCTCCCTCCATACCGTAGGATACTGACGACGTTGTATGTCACCTTCACGGACATTCAGTTAATGAAGCGTATTTACCAGGTTATTTTAATGTTTATGTCAAATGACAAATGACCCAACTGACCGCAACCCTAATATCATTTTAAAAAAATTTAATGACCCGTAACTGCGGATGATCGCAGGCACCTGCTCACTTCGGGTCAGCCTGCGCATCACTGATGGATGGATGGATGGATGGATGGATGGATGGATGGATGGATGGATGGATGGATGGATAGTTGGATGGATGGATAGTTGGATGGATGGATAGTTGGATGGATGGATAGAGGAAAGTATATATCTAATATGGTAACCATACATGTATATGACCCCTTCTGAATTCTTCTTGCCTTAATAGGTTCATCATGGGACTCCATATCTTCGTAAATACCTCTTTCTGAATTCTAAGGACAGAAGTAATTAGTTCCATCTCATAAATTTCTCTCACTTTCTCAATCCAGATATTATATGTGGGAGGTTCAGGTTTTAACCACTTGATAGTGATGCATTTAATGGCCGCTGTTTGTATAAATTGAAACAGGTATTTTAGGTTATTTGCCTCTAAACTTTCTAAAATGTCTGGTTGAAAACTATGTTCACAGCAGCAAATACATCATCCCAGAACGGTCTGGTCTTAGGGCACATCCACAATATGTGGGAATGGTTCCCTAAGTGAACCCCACAGTTCTGCCACCAGGTTTTGGGATTCAGAGGGGTAGTTTTGAAGTTATCTCTGGCATCCTGAAAGATCTTGTGACCACTTTCCATTTGAACTCTCTCCACATACTAGTTATTTACCCATACCTCATCTGATATACTGTCTGTGTATTGATTTCCGATTCCTATCAATATTTTATATTTAAGGTGTCATTAATTGTAACATTTTAAAATGCTTGGTAAAACTGGCTAATTGCTATTTCAGGCAGTTTTGACATGTGCATGTATGGTATGTTCATACATGGTTTTTTTTTTTTCGGCTTTTAGGAACATTCTTTGAGTTTTTACTATACATGAAATTCTAGGGAAAAAAATCCAGATGTGTTGAATAGAACCTGCTATAAAATATCAGAAAATGAATGCCATAAAGCTTTTATTCTCTGAACAAAACTGTTGGTCATACTGAATACTGTGGTTTGTACATAAGAAGCTATTTTTCCCTCAGATTTTGCTTTTACTGCAGTATATAATTTTTTTTATATCTATACTGGATTTTAATACATACTAAGCGGGCCTATATACTAATTACTAAACCCACAAACACAATATTGGTACAATAATGTTAGTCATAGTAAATGTAGAAGCTGTTTTTCCCTGAAACTTTTTTTCATCATCATTCAAGGTAATGACTTGCATCAGTGGTTGTGATAGGTCATGTGAACCAGTGTGCATCAGTCAGTTTTGTGTCATAAAAGAACTAGTTGAAATGAGTCAAACATCAGTCATGCCTGTGGTAGCGGTAGTCCTATAAACATGTTTTAATGAAGCAGACAGTAATATTACTTTATGTTTCAAGGACCAGTTTGTGTTACATGGTTCGTTGACATCAGCCCACAGTCGTGTCTTGTTTAGTGAAATGAATTGTTAAAAAACGCATCATAAATCCATGTGATGATAATTGTAATCATACTAATTATAATCAAAGGAGGCTGACGTATGCCACAGATGTTCATGACAAAGTGAAAATTAATGGACATTTTTTGAAAATGAAAGATTTGTCATTTAGGCAGCAATTGTTTCCATTCATTTGGTTTCATCACCAGCTATTGACTTAAATACATTAATTCTATCTTTTTTCCTTGACATTCAGCTGTTAGAGCCAAACCTCAAACATTCAGATTTAAAAAGTATTTATAGTACAAATTTATAACTTTGCCAAATGTTTTCACAGTGAATAATAAAAAAGGGGGAAAGCAAAGCATACAACTTTATATATGTGTATTGTATGAGTATAGTGTGTGTGATATTGACCTGCTTCTGCAATACAGTTTATTATAAAACATATTTTACAAAAGAAGAGTAAGAACCCTACAGTAGATTAAAAAATTGTGTGTGTGTATGTGTGTGTGTGTGTGTGTGTGTGTGTGTGGAGTCTGAGAGTTTGAGTGTGTTCCTGGGGAGCCTTAGAAGGGTCAGAAAAACTTATGAAGCAATTATTTATTTATTTTTAGACTTATGAAGAAATCTGTGAAAACTACTTTGAAACTAGAAAAGCACATGGAGAGTGCAGACCCCGCCATGGCAGACCAGCCCCCACCCCCCTTTTAAATCTGTGAGCAGCAGTCTGTCCTGAAAAACTGAATGAAACACACGTGTGTTTCACAAACAACTTCAACAAACAGTTAGTGTAACCCCGAACCCTGAGTTGATCTACTCTGAGACAGGAAACTCAGAGTTTTCGGTTCCAGAACTGCAAATTTCAGTTGGTTTGATCAACTCAGTAGTTTGACGTGGAGTTAAGCTTGTGCACCATGACTATAAAAAGACACCATCAGCACTGAAAACTTCCTCTTTACCTGTAGGTGATTATGTCTTAATTTACCTATGTGTGATAAGACATTTGAACTACAAATGACAAAAATAAACTTGGTAAGATTTAAATTTTTGCAGTACGAAAAGATAATTTTCTGGAAATGCTCGAATATCTATGCATAATGTGATAACTATCTACTGATGAATATTTCATTTTCTGTACAGTAATGCTGCAACTTAATCTACAGGGTCATTGTCCAAAGAACATGTTCGTGAAAACAGCCTCCACCTACTGTTCCTGATAGACTTCTAATTTAGGCCGACTGACTGATTTTTTTTTTCAATAACCAATTGCAAAACTATATTATGCAGAAACTCCCTGACTGACCGAAAGAATGAAGAACTGAAACACCATGTGTCTCAAAGAGGACGGAGACACAGACAAATTCAGGGTTTCGCTGAGAAAAACCTGGTCCCAACAAGATTAGATTAATAAATTCTGTTACTATGGTAACTGACTGAGAGTTGAAGTTCCCTCTTTCTGTAAAACAGTTACCCTTCTGTTTGTGGGTTGACTTACTTTTCTTTGTGGAACGGGGTTAATAGACTCAGAGTTGTCATTAATCCTGCTTTGTAAAATGGACTCCTTGATTGAAGAAACATTACCAAGAATGCCCAATATGATGGGAATGCCCACTGCACAGCTGGACCCTGCTCCAAAATTGCTGTTGCATGGAATTCCCATTCCCACAATGCACTTGTCACATATACACAAAATTTCCTGAGTGATGTTTCAGTGTCTTATGTCAGGAAGTGAAAGTTGTTCACCGTCAGCATGGAAAGCATAATGCATTAGTCATAATTAGGCTATGACTCTGGCTTTACAAATAAAAAAAAATCAATAAATTGTGATAGGTCATATGTTGCTTTAATAAGGGCATGCTAATATTGTAGTTATGGTTTGGTTAGTTTCTAGCAGGGGTTTTTCTGCTTGATATCACCTGACTTGACGTATAACAAGGACTTAAATCTGGGGTTTTTTGGACCCTAAGCATCTAAAAACAACACTATAGGACTACACCATAGGGTCATAAAAAGGCTCATGACCCAGTGGCAGACTATGACAGCGAGATGAATGAGATTAACCACAGGATAATTAAAAAGGATAACAATTTTCGTATTTTCATATGTTACCTCAGACCTTCTGTGGTTGTTTCTGTTTTACATTTAAGTGCTTATACTCATGCCCCACCCTCTCATATTATTGCAAAAGATAAAGACTAAACACAATCTGCATATTGGAGCCTGTTGATGTGCATGCATCAGATGAGGGCAGATCTGAAATGGGATCTGCTTCTGTTCCCCATCACTGCACACATCATCTATCCATCTATCAGCATCGCACCGCAATGCCTCGCTTTCCAGCCACCGAGCCATCAATCATCACATTCCCATGCTCTATGGAAATTGGAGGAAAAACCAAATTTAACGGCTTTTTACCTTCTATCTCATCCACCTATCTGTGTCTGTCCGTCCATCTGAATGTCCATTTGTCCCTGCTCTGGTCCAATCTAGTGGCAGTCTGAAGCCGTTTATTTGAACCTATTTAAATGGATATGAGGCACGTGCATATGCAGGGAGATTTCACGGCCCGACAGGTCGGCAAACACTAAGGCTGTTCCACCTCACTAACCCCCATCAGGACCCACCGACAATTAATACACACCACAGGTGGTTGAAAGGGAGGACACAGTAAACAAATGTGCTATCTATCTATCTATCTATCTATCTATCTATCTATCTATCTATCTATCTATCTATCTATCTATCTATCTATCTATCTATCTATCTATCTATCTATCTATCTATCTATCTATCTATCTATCTATCTATCTATCTATCTATCTATCTATCTATCTATCTATCTGTCTATCTATCTATCTATCTATCTATCTATCTATCTATCTATCTATCTGTCTGTCTGTCTGTCTGTCTGTCTGTCTGTCTGTCTGTCTGTCTGTCTGTCTGTCTGTCTGTCTGTCTGTCTGTCTGTCTGTCTGTCTGTCTGTCTGTCTGTCTGTCTGTCTGTCTGTCTGTCTGTCTGTCTGTCTGTCTGTCTGTCTGTCTGTCTGTCTGTCTCGTCTCTCTCTCTCGTCTCTCTCTGTCTCTCTTGTCTGTCTGTCTCTCGTCTGTCTCTCTCTCTTGTCTGTCTGTCTGTCTGTCTCGTCTGTCTCTCTCTCTCGTCTGTCTGTCTCTCTCTCTCATCTGTCTGTTCATCTGTCTCTCTCTCTCTCATCTGTCTGTCTCTCTCTCTCTCTCTCATCTGTCTGTCTCTCTCTCTCTCTCTCATCTGTCTGTCTGTCCCTCCCTCTGTGGTGTGAAGTAGAGGGGGGCGGAGCATGAATGAAATGAAAGAAAAGAAGGATGAGGTATAGATGGAGGAAAGAAATGAAGCATGGTGCAGGGAACAAAATTAGTGCCAAGGGAAAGCTGTGGCATCCTCAGGGGGAAGTAAGGGAAAGGAAAGGAGAGGAGAGGGAAATTGAGGGAGGTGGCATGGAACGACTGAAAGAATAAGGAAGAGTGGAGACACAAAGGCAGGGCAGAGGAAGGAGAAGTGAAGGGTACATGTCTTTGTTAATGTCTGATTGTAATAATATTGACTAACAGTTGCTCCCTCTGACTCCAGTCTTCACTACATTCTCCTCTTTGGTTCATTAGCTCCGTCATGTGGCGGTGAACACGTCAGTTGAGTTGTCACAGTGATGAATGAATGATGGATGGATGGATGTGTCTGAAGCAAACAGTGCAGTATTGAGGATAAAACTGATATTAAATGATTTCACATTACTGATTATTTTCCAAAGGATACTCTACCTACTGTAATTACAATTAATTACTTCTATTAAATACAAGTTGGTCAATAGACAGTTATTATACTTTTGAAATGTTGATCATTTTTATTTTTTAGTCTTTCATTTTGGTTTTGGATTTCTTTCTGTTCTTTCAAAGTGCGTGCCAATGAAATTCAAATGACAACATGTAAAAGTAGCAGAAACACTGAGTCCATTACTCGTAAGCTTTTTAACCTGTTTCTTTCCACCTATTTTGTGTTCATTCTGGCTTATTACTTATTACTGGATTTCAACTGAAGAACCACAAGCCCAGAATTAGTCAATGACACCTTATTTGAATTATTTGAGTTTCAAAAAAGTTCCTTTTTTAGTGCGTTCCAAAAATACAACCTTAACCACATCAGGTTAAATTAAGATGAACCCCCCCTTATTTTCCTTACCCATTTTTGTACATTATCAAAAATGGAATGGACCAGTAATGTGACCCCATGACCAAACAGGTAGGATGTCCCATTAGCTTCAATTGTTATTCATGTAGTTCTTTGACACATTATGTTTTAGTGCTCAGTAAAATAAACAGAATGACTCATGAATCTAAGCTCTCCAACAAAGCCTGTGCTGATAGAGGAAACTTAAAATGGTAGGATGGGAAAATACATGACATGAAATATAAAATAATACTGACAGTGTGCTCTATATGTAAAGTGTCATGAGATAACTTGTTATGATTTGACACTATATAAATAAAAGTTGGTTGGTTGGAAGTTCCATTTTATGCAAAGCTCTTTTACTCTTCTACCCCCTGAAACTAAAACTGGGCTGATTTTATCTGATGTTATAGTTTTGTTTAATCTCTTTTTTTTCATGTTTCAGTCATAGTTTTTGCCATAAATTGCATGACAAACACAAACATGACATTGTAATTGATACAGTTTCAGAAACAATATGGAGCCAGATGCAAAAATAAGTTTTTAAATTATTTATTATTAAAACAGTACTTGGCAGATGAATAGATTGCTGTACTGCTGATCATCAGGTCGCACATGATCAGAACAGGGCAAAAGGACGGTCAGTATACAGGCTGAGCTGATGCACAAATCCTTTTCCCCATGTCATCAAGTTAAGATGCTATTCAATAACATAATCAATCAAACTTTATTTATATTGCAATTTTCATACATGATACAAAGTGCTTTCCATCAGACCCCCCCCCCCATTATCCCACAAATGTAGGAACAACTTAAAAGATTTACAGAATTAAAAAGAAGAGAATAAATAAATAATAGTAATAAAATAAAAGTAAATACATAAAATAGTAGAATGAAATAATGCTAAGAGTAAGATTTAAGCTAAGTTAAAGAGGTAGGTTTTCAGTTTACCCTTAAAAATATGAACACTCGTAGCGGACCTCAGATCCTCAGGTAGACTGTGCTGCACACTTTTAAAACCCCTCCACCAAAAATAGTGTGAGATTCAGTTTAAAGTTACTGCACCATCCACAGACACAGTCGATCTGACGCACCAGTAGATGTGAATGGTTGTATATGCGTATACCCCCCCCCCATGAACTGGTGACATGCTCAGAGCACACGCCACACAGGCTCCACCCGAGACCCTCTGAAGGATTAAGAAGTTCAGACAATAAATAAATGAATGAATTCATTTTAACATGTACAGTAATGTAGGAAAAAAGCTCAAATATTTACATTCACATACATTTTTGCATACATTTCTATCAGCTGTTTTGTACAAAGGAAATGACAAATAATGGAGCATATTGTATTACATTGCAGAAGGGTAATTTCATTACAAATGTTCTGTTTAGTAATATGCTTTACAGTTTATCATCACACATTTTCACAAATGGTTACATTCAATTGAGAGGTTTACATTTGGATTAATGTTCTTTATGGCAAATGAAAACACTTGTTATAAATACTTTTCAATGCAAACAGTTAATCCATGCATAAACTGTGTTTAGCAACAGATGTGTGTGTAGACTGATTTAGAGATCTAATTATTTTGCTCATCCAAGACAATATTGTCCTTGTGGAAAACAGCAAAATAATACTCTGTTCATTACAGCCATTTGTAATAGTGATGCCTTCTGTTAGTTGTTTGAAACAAACTTCCTTCTCATTTACATTTTCTTTCTACCTGAGAATCAAAGACACCTGCAGAGTCTGGTTAAAAACATGTAAAAGTGTCAGAAACAACATTGAATCTATTACTCAGAAGCCAAATCCTGGAGCAAACAACTGGATGGAGAGATACATGTCAAAGAACATATTCATTCATATTCAGTTTCTTTTTTTTTCTGTGCTGCCTCAACGTATTTTATCACCTATGCTCTCCTGAGGAGTGGAGAAAAATAGAGAAAAACAGAGGGAAGAGAAAGAAAGAGCTCTTACGTCGTCTTCAACAGATAATTTCACATAAAAGAGATCAGCCTTTAAGTCCAAAGGGAAGGGGTCTGTCTGCAGAGGGCCTCTGTGATATAATATAATGTCATATAATGTTTTATTTATCTGACAATGAGCAGACTGTAGTCCCGTCTGTCTGACCCGACAGACGACCAGACAAAGACAAGGTCAGGCAGATTGTCTGATAATCAGGCAGAAAGATTTTCAATAAAATTCACACTGAGATGATGTGTGTAGTGAGTAGTGGGATGTTTGTGGGGAGGACTGCGACAAGCCACAGGTACCTGATTTGTAACATGATGATGGTGATGGTACACACAGTGAACTCCCATTATGATATTCTTGTCAAGATGACCTGCGCTAGATAGTGTACTCACGCTAATGCTGTTATAATGACCTGCAGTCTTGAAAATACAGGATATATTTTAAGACTGAACGCACATTGCATTGAATACTAATTGGATTTGTTTGACTTTAATTACATGAAGATTAAAACACATGTAAAAAATAAAAAATAAAAATGGAAAAATTGGAAATCTAAAGATGTAAAATGTTGTTCCTGAAAGTTTATGTACCATTTCCTGTACAATGATACTTTCTCCATTCATTAGATAAATGTGAGGAAAATCTTCAAAGTGTCAAACTTAGCAGAGACATTATTTTACACACTGAAAATTAAAAACAAAAGCTTACAAATAAATTGGGAAAAAAAAGGACAGTTCTAGTAATAGTTCACTGCCAGGTGAATGAGAAGAGAATATTGATTCAGAATATAGTCAATGTTATATAATATTATACTATATACTATGTTATATCATATTATAGTATAATATTATATTATAATAAAAGAATCTAAGACTACATAAGTATGACACCCATTAAAATAAAGTATAGACTGTTCATTTAGATTTCAATTAATGACGTCAATGGCAGTGAATGACTTACAGATTGGTGGAGGATATAAATGCAAATGCTGTCTGATTTAGATTTTTTTAAAATCCCATGTTAGGGGCAAATACTGTTGAGAAATAAATTAAATATTCACTTATCCTTGACCATTATAAATGTATGTGCTATTGATTACCTTCACCAAGAAGTTTATATTTATTCTCCATTTACCACAATGTAAAATTTCAAAGTGATCCAGAATCCAGGATCTCTTCCGGATCATCACCAAAATCTAATCATTTGTTTCTTGTCACACCCCCAACACGTCATTATATTGTCATCAAGATCCATCTGTAACTTTTTGAGTTATCTTGCTAATTATCAGACAGACAAAAACATAACCTCCTCGGAGGACCTCTCTTCATTCAGAGGGGGTAGGTCTGCCTTGGTGGAGGTTTGTGCTCAGAGTGCTTTTCTAGTTTAAACATGAACATATCTTTTTTTTTCTATATGTACACACAAAGGTAGATAAAATGATCACCATTTCTATGTATTTCAAATAATTAACCTCTGTGATTTACCTCCATTTGTCATGAAATAATTAGTCTCAGATCCTGCATGCTGAGGTCTGGAAAACCACAGGAGAGAGAAGTGACGGGGGGTGGGGGTGCAGGTGTTGTACTGGGACTTCTGGGGGAAGAAGGTGAGAAAAAATGGAAATTAGTCAGGTTTTTTTCCCCCCCAAATCCCAGTTCCAGTCCTAACATGTGCACACGCTCTCTGGTGCAAAAAGCAATCACAGCTTATATCCTGTATCTCACCAGCTGGTCTCAGTGGAAATGGATGTGTGGGTGGGGGTCAGTAGATATAAAGATAGTATTTATGTCAGGACTTCTTGCCCAATTGGGTATAAAGCCGTGTTTTTCTTGTCACTTTCATCATTCAGTACTGTTTCTTTTTTCTCATCAACAACCAATCATAACATAATCTGTAGTTTATATTGATCGATCAAAGCTGGATTTCCAGAGTTCACGCACCAATAAAGAATGATTTCTTGTAGTTATGACTAGGATTTAGGCCTCTCGGGGAACACTTTAGGCAGAAGTGCACATTTTAAGCATCTTTTTTCAAACAGGATCTTCACGGTCTATGTGTTGACACAATTAGACCACAGGATATCCAGCCTCACACTCACCTGCTCATTAAGGCATTTCCCTTCCCTATATGCTCCAACAGCTGCAAGCACCACATTCCTGTAGAGCGTCATAAAAGTATCAGTGGGTGCATTTGTATTTTCAGATGTTTTATATGGAAGCAAATCTGTTTCATCAGATTTAGAATTTTAAAGCCATTGAATTTTTAACACAGATTTTTTTTTTTTTGCACTGAAATTAAGTACCTGGATTTTTTTTTTTGTCTTTGAATTCAACTATGTTCATAAATATAGAAAAAAAAAATCAGCCTACCTAGCATTAGTTGATAAACATATATTTTACATTTCTTTTCTGTTTCTCGAAATTTTGTTTTAATATATTTGTAATAATATATGTGAGTGAAAGTACAACATGAGATGCAAAATAATATTGAATCGTGACCATAACATTCTTTTCACAGCCCTAAATGTGTCCTAAATTAGTCGTATCATGTGCAGGAAGAAAAGTCACAAGCTAGAAAACATCATATTATCATATTTATCCATAGTTCAATTGAAAATGTCATGATGTTAAACACTACTTGTGCTAAATTAGCATGCTAGCTGGCCACCATCTATTCTCTATGAATTAGTGCTAATGCCAGCTAATGCAGCTAAGAGGTATTTTTAGTGCTTGTCATGAACAAAAGGGTTTTAA
This sequence comes from Siphamia tubifer, assembly GCA_020466265.1. Lineage (NCBI taxonomy): Eukaryota > Metazoa > Chordata > Actinopteri > Kurtiformes > Apogonidae > Siphamia > Siphamia tubifer. The sequence continues at coordinate 39,646,203 of CM035797.1, forward strand.
TTCTGTAAACAACACTTAAGCTGATTCAGCAGCTAAGCTAATGCTAATAAAGCCCACACATCACAGCAGATACAAACAGACCTACTATCTGTCTCCATGTCATTTTTACCTTGAACCATCACATAGCCTACACCGTTTTCCACAGACGGAAATTAACTGCCAACACCAAAACTGTTTTTGATGCCTTTCTCAAAGGCAGAATTAAAAGTCAGGTGAAATTCTAAGATGCTAAGATTAAGATCTGCTCACACCAAACACCAGGACTTTAACTTTGGCAAGTACATGTTAAGGAGCTCTGCTGAAACTTAAAAACACTCTCCCAGGATTAAAAAATATACAAATAAATAAAAATATAGAATCTTTCATATTTTTGTAATTTACAGATCTACTGTTTTCTCTCTTCTCTGTCTGTGTGTCAGTTTTGGTCAGTAGGTGATGGTACATTTTTGCATCCATGACAGAAAACACAACCTGCTCTGGAGGGTAAAGCACAGAGGACATTTACCTCAGTAAAACATCAACCGCACTTGTGACACTAGTACAGAAAAATCCAAGCCGAAGTGGACGTTGCTTCACTTACCTTTTAATGCTGCTTTGTAGCACAGGCCCCTGACTGTGTAAATGGAGGAAAAAGTGGCTTGGAGCTTTCACTTTTTGATCATTCATGTTCACGTAAAGGATAAAGGGAATGAAGAGACAGAGGACGCAACCTCTGATTGAACATAGAAGGAAAGGTTTTATTGTTTGGCTGCTGGACTGAAATATTAACAGTCCTGTTCTGTTCAGGTGGGAAGTTCAGTTTTGATTCTAAACACAATCGATTTAAGACGTAATTATCAACATGAGTTGTTTTATAGATTAGTTGTGTAAAATGTGAACTGTTGTTATGGGTGACACATACAAAAATAGGACCAGGGGTTCTACTGTATAGACCAGCACCTTATTTATTTATTACCTCTGCCAAGAAGGATATGTTTTTGCCAGAGTTTGTTTGTCTGTCTGTCTGTTATTTAGCAAGATAACTCAAAAACCTATGGATGTTGGGAGTGGTACAAGGAACAAATGAGTTCATTTTGGTGGTGATCTGGAAGAGATCCTGGATTCTGGATCACTTTGAAATGTATTCTCCATTTAACCCAATGTAAAATTTCAAAGTGAACCAGGATCTCTTCCGGATCACCATCAAAACGTAATCATTTGTTCCTTGTGACACCTACAACACATTCTGAAAATGTAATCAAAATCCATTTATAACTTTTTGAGTTATCTTGCTATTTACCGGACAGACAGACAAACTGGCACAAACATAACGTCTTTGGAAGACCTCTCTTCATTCAATTAATTATAATAATATAAAATAAACCAGGGCCACTCCACCTTTGAACCACAACCAGACACCATATTTAAAGATAATAATTGATATTCAATTGACCTTTCAAGGTCACTCAAGGTCAAAGGTCATGACACCCAATGAAAGCCCATATGTGACTTCCTATTGCCAATGGTAAATATATCAATACCTTTAACTGTTTTCAAGGTACAGTATAGCACTTTAAATTTGTTCCAATGCCCATTATGAACCAAAGAAAGTTTATTAAAAAAATCAATATTTTCTAATTCTTTGGACAATCTTTTTATACCTTACCCCAAAGATTCTCCACAACAAGCATCTAGTCATTCTGACTGATGATTTTGGAGAAGAATATTCTTGAAAAAATGTTCAGTAGTCCATCAGACCTTCAGGCCATTGGATTGAAAATGGTCAAAGTTTGAAAGATAGATTCAAGATTCAAAAGACTTTATTGTCATTATACATATGAAATAACTTAATAAAAATAAATAAATAATGCATTAAAATGTATTATAAAATGTCATGTATTGTACTAAATTAGTTAATTATTTAATTACAGCATAATATAATCAGATATAATGTGATAATATTACAACTAACCCAGCATTGGACAGAAAACTCAGTTCCTTCTAATAATGATATCATCAGAATTAAGCATGTTAATGGAGGAAAAAAGAGCAACGGTAACAACAATGGATGGTAGGAGCTGAATGAGTGGAGATAGGGGTGGATGATTAAATGAGGGGAAAGCAGGAATGTGGGCCAGCAGGGTGTGATAATCTGTCTCCCTGCCATCCATTCCACATGGGAGGAAGAGAGAGAGAAAGAGAGAGAGAGATTAAGGGGATGTATGATGTATTCTGACCCATATTCAGACGCTGATGTTTGATGACCCACATACTACCTCATCTAAATACACATCCTAATTTAATACTGATGTCTGTGTATCTGTGGGTGCATGTTACCAACGAATAATTTAATAATAGTAACAATCTTTTAAGATCTTGCCGCAGTAAATTGATCTTAGGAGAACTCCATTTTGTCCAGCTGGGTTTAGGCCACAACTGCACAGATATCATTAAACCATCAGTGCATTGATTTATTTCAATCCATTCATGTTCTACTTATCCATGTTTTAGAAGTCCAAACAGAGAAGCCTAGAGTTCTTTGTCTTGTCCTGGTGTTCTAGGAATAAAAATCTAATTCTTACATAATTATAATCTTACTTAATTGTCCTGCGAGCGGTTGGTAAGACGAACCTTCTTTGAGTCTTCTCATTGTCTTTTCATTATTTTAATATCACAAATATAGTTTACAATTAGTATTACAGTGTTACAGCTTATTTCAGCATATGATTACTTTAAGGTTAGTTAAAGTCAAAAGTCAGAAGTCTCTGGTCTGAGTGCATGCAGCCTGAAAAGCCACATGACACTGACACGCAGTTTTAACGCCTTCTGTCGACCCCTCCTCCTCCTGCTTCAGGTCTCTTTCTCCTAAAGGGGTGTCGACTATGTTTTTGCGTTCCTCTGTGTCCCTTCTTTCTTGGAGATTTCCATCCCCTGTGCATTCCATCTCTTTATGCAAATTACTCAGATCTAACCTGTTTCAAAACTCAAAACTCAAAGGAATCTTACATTTATATGAAACATTACATTACATTAATTCTTATATATTTGGTCTCATTGTAATTTTCCCAACATATTGAGTCTCCTCCTGGTTGGACATGTCCCAAACACTTCACCAGGGAGGAGTCCACTTCAAGAGGCTCTTCTCGATATGGAGGAGCAGTAACTCTTCTGCGCTCTCATCACCCTATCTCTAAGCCCAAGCACTCTGTGGATGAAACTCAAACCTGCTGGTAGTTCTTTGGCTGTTGCCTCAGCCTGTGTTGACTGGTGAGAGTAGGAACTTAAAAAAACACCAAATGGACAGCTTTATTTTTTGGCCAAGTTCCTTCTTCACAAGTTTAGTTTCTGCATCACTACTGATGCTGTTCTGATCTCTATCCTACTGCAAATATAACCAGCAGTTTCACTGATGTGACATTTGCCCTCTTTACAGGAGAGTTTTTATTCCTGTTTAATTCTGAATATAACTTAATTCAGCTTTAAGATGACCATGTAAACACAGAATTCCAGTTGAAAATAATGAATCTGAATTAAACTTTATTTTGAATGAAGCCACTGATTTATTCCAATCTTAATTCTGAGTTTGATAATTCCTCTTCCATGTAAACAGTTAATTCTGCTTTAACATTATTCCTGTCATTCTGTACATGCTCCTGGTCTCATCACAATGATGCACATATTTCGTGTTGATGATACACATATTAATATGTTGATTCCTATGGCTGATTTGGTCGAGCTGCTGGTTCATAATTATCACAAAAATAAATGCAAACATCACATGTAGTATCTGGTCTTTCATGTTGATATTGAAACAAATGCAAAACAGGAAGTGGACAAGATCAATTTCTTCTGTTAGACATCCAGATGTTAAGTGGCCGTTCTGTCCAATCAGAACCCTCTGTACCTCCAGCTCTTAAAGCCCAATTAACTAGAGCGGAATACTCCTGTTTCTCATGTAAACCTTTATTCTGAATTAACATGTCCTGTAAACACAAAATAGTTTTAACTCCAAATTATTTTATTCCAAATAAATAATTAAAAATAAAAAAAACATCATGTAAACTTAGCTATATTTCAATACAGATGTAGTTTCTGTCTAAAGAAGAAATTTCCCAGAAACTTAACCACTCTGTTTTTTTCTTAGTGTTAAAAGAACATAATATAATTCAAGTGCAAAGTTATGGAGCTATGTATACAATACAATGTGATAATTTATGAAAGATAAAGTCATGTCCATTGATGAGGCAATGCAAAGATGAGTTAACCTGAAGTCTAAGGCACAGCGATGCTTAATTTCAGAAGGATTTATTGGAAAGTGCTGAGTAGGTGATTTGGCGGATTGGACTGCAGTATCTACACACAGGCAGGGATCAAGTATGAGACAGGCAAGGCGAGGAAAAAAGCAGGGTTGTACAACAGTTAGTAGTGATATTAAGGTTTTTCAACACCAAGATACAAAATAATGCACGTTGGTAAAAGAGTGAGCAGTCTTATGTGACCAAACCTATCTTCATGACTTGAAAAAGTATAACATACAAAAGGAAATGGAGGAAAATGACATAATTAATAATGAAATATCCAACAGACTGCATCCTGTGAGCCAGTGAGTGAATGAGGATGAATCATGACAACTGTTTTAAACATGTCACATACATACAGTGCATATTATGTAGTACTTTCTAATAATAGAATATAGCAGAGTATGCAGTATGTATGTGTACATCACAGTTTATTACACTAACATATGAACACCAGGATTATATGTTCAGCAGTTCCTTCTCAGCTGTTGTTTCTAAATATATATATATATATATATATATATATATATATATATATATATATATATATATATATCATTGTCATTTTATTTGCTGTGTGAATTCTCTTAATCAACTGTCACTGCCAGTTCATAACCAGAATTATTCACTCCCGTCACTAATTTCAACTCTTCAGACTGCAAACACCATTTGTTTGATAAACATACGGTGTCATTGCAGTTTAATGATCACCTGTCTTCTTCAAAGTGCATGGCTGTTTATACACACTAGAGCCCTGCACTCCCGCGGGAATCCCGCAGGACCCAACGCAAAGCAGTGCGGTGTGGGACAAGTTTTAAGAGCTATATATTATATATATTATTATATATTATATTATATATTATATATATATTAAAAGCTATAAATGATACATTTTGATCATCATATATACGTGACACGGGGGATGGTCCCGCGAGGGGATCCTCCCAACACCGAGTGGCCGACCCCGCAACCTGCCGAGGGTGAATCTCCCGGACAGACTGCAACAGACCACCTTAAGGAGGCTACTTGTTGACTGTTGTTCTCCTGCCAGTATTAAGCCTTAGTTTAACACCCGCTGCTGCATTCCCAAACAACCCGACTCTGAGAAGACCGGACCCCGGCGCGATGGGGCTGTTACCGGCCTCACGCCACGAGCTGAGCCTCGATCAGAAGGACTCAAGCTCCAGAGTGACAAATGCCAGAGTGGCAAATGGTCTTCTGTACGCCACATTTAACTCACGTCTGAATCCTGTGGGACTTGCAGGCAGGAGCAGGAGCAGGTGTGGGTGGGAGTGGGAGTGGGACTGTACAATGCAGGAGTGGGACTAGAAATTGTTTCCTGCACAGACCTCTAATACACACTGTACTGTACTTACAGTATATGGCTGTTTTACATCTTAAGTTGTTGCCACTCACCCTCAAACAAAGGAAGAAAATGGTGATATTAATAGTTTCTAGCAAATTTCGAATACTGTTTTGGACCAAAAGTTACATCCCTACTTGACACTCGTATTTGTCACATTAGAGAATATAGAGTCACACCTTTATTATCTCATGTATATTCACCAAACAGTGAAGTGAAAGGACATTATTGATTGGATGAGTAAGAAACAGCAGACACAGAAACAGATATGGGCTTATAATGGGGGTCAAACACTGGTCATCATTATCAATTTTTAAATCTAAGTGTGACTTGTCAACATCCACTCCCACTTCAGTATGCAACTTTTTCGCCTGGAGTCAGCAGAGTGTCTTGGTCGTCTCTCCCCTCCGTCTCCTGTTGTCTTTGTGTTCTTACGACACCTGTCACTCATACTGATGAGCTGTCAACCTTGAACCAGCATCAAGCCCGAGGTGGAGTGGACAACTGCCTGGAAAACCTCCACAAGAAACAAACTGTGAGAACACGTCTGCATTTCAGGAATATACGCTCTTCTGAACACGTCGAATCTGTCCTACTTTCACTTTGCTAAAGGCATATTCTGTTTCTTCATACTTGAATATCCTAGCATCACCTTGACAGCTATAACCAGCACTAGAAAATTCAAAGACAGAAAAAGGGCCATTACAGAGAGGGAACTTCTTTATCAAAGATGGGTTCAGAGCCTCCTCTTTCTCCTTTCCCTCATCTCCTCCTCCTCCTCCTCCTCCTCCTCCTCCTCCTCCTCCTCCTCCTCCTCTTCCTCACCTTGCTCCAGTTGTAATGCAACTTGATGGTTTAATGGCCAGTGTCTTCTTCCTCCAACACTAAATCCCTCCTGGCAGCTGTTCAATACAACAACAGGAAGGACCCAAGTGATAAAAAGAAAGCAGAAGAGGAGGAGGAGGAGGAGGAGTGAGGAGAAGCAGAGGAGCAGTGTGCTATCTTTGAGCCTCATGTTGTCCTTTGACCAGGCTGGACGAAGGTTGGAGCTTTTCCACCACGCTGCACAAGTGAGGTGATGCAAGCTGTCACTGTGTCACAAGCCACAACTAAAAATAAAGATCCTGTGCATCTCTTACTTTAAAGCAAAGGATTCAGAGATATGTTGATAGTGTTCTGGATGTGGACGTGTTTTCTTCCTGTTTTGTAAAAGGTTAGTTTGTCCCTGGCAAAAACACTTTGGACATCATGTATTGTGAAAGGTCTATTTTGGATACCACTGTGGTAACACTTGTGTTAGTTTTACAAAAGCACAGTATTTCAAATAAGCACAAATGAAAAACTTTTTATTTCTTTGCAGATAGTTTGTATTCCATAAGTAATTTTTATTCCATGACATATGCAATGCATTTTTAAATGTTGCATCTGGGAATATTTATGGAATTGGCCAGATGGATGGATGGATGGATGGATGATACTACAACATGATGAGCACAAAGCAGCCGTTAATATTTACCTAGCAGTAATTGATATATAGATTTGAAGTTTATTTTCTTTTTCTGGAAAGTTTGTTTAAATTTCTCTTCATATATTAGCAGTGCAGTGGGCTACTTCTGTTATAACAATTCTGATCAGTCAATTATTGGTAAACTTGCTCGTTTTGTGTTGTCTTGTCTCAATTTTAATGTTGGCCACCAAGTCCTGAATCTCCTGGACCGACCAGGGTGTAGTTTTAGGGTGACGTCACATGGATTAATGTGACATCTATAATCTATATATTTTGTAAACCAGGGGGTCACAGATAGAACTGTCTGACATGTCAAGATGTCAGAATATATAGAACATTCCTCACAGATGTACTCATGCCTTATGTGTATACGTCATGTGACTTCTGCTTACAGGTTAATGCTGTTACATCCAAGTTTAAATGGTACATGTGAACACAAACACATGTACCATAGTACCATAGTTACAAAATACTGATTAGCAAAAATAATCCTATTTTTAACAAACTTACTAATTTAGTCCATTCAGTACGGCATTAATGACTTCAGTTTTTTTCAAGTCGACTTATCCATCAGTAAATTCGAATCAACGGGTCGTGATGACATCACATTGTCCGCAGAGGAACAACACAGACACACGTTTGTCCAGCAATGACCAACATATATTAAAATTGTCTGTAACGTAACAATGTCACTGACAAGACACAAGCATCAACATTTTAACCTGAACAAAACAAAGGCTAACGTTAGCAAAGAGTTTCCTGTTAAATTTCACTGCACAACATCAGTAGAGTGAACAAATGTCTGCACTTTGTTTGGACCGACGGCTCTAAAATCGAACTGTCCAGATGTCTGTCACGCGTCCTCACTTTTTACATAAAGTGCAAAAAGTTTAAAGCAGCGGCTGCCAAGACACACACCACACTGTCCACAACATGTTTGGAGAAAAAAAAGTGTATTGTCTGCGGTGCTGCTCATATCACTCAGGTTAATTAGCGGATGCCTCTTCACATGGTCGTGCCATTTTTTTTTTTTTTTCATCTAAGGTGAAGTATTTCCACACATGCGACGTGTGTCTGTCACTGTCTTTTGTTTAGTCAGACCCACCACCCCAGTTTTACCTGCAGCAGCCATGTCTGTTAACACGCCGAGGGAGAGAAAGAATAAAATGCAACTTGTCGACTCCTCCAAATTTAAGTCGACTTGTGCTACGGGAGTCGACTCGTCAAAGTTTTTGTTAATGTCCTCCCATTCAGCTTGACATTCTGGATCTTTTCTTTCTGTACATAAGGAGGGTCACAAATGCAACGAGTCATTCATTTATTGCATTTGTAAAGAGGACAGAATTTTTCCGTCCGTTTCTTCAGCCCCCGTGTGTCGTTATGACAGTGAAGCACAGAACAATATCAACCTGGCGTATTGATAAAATGTTTAATTCCTTTAACACTAGTTGAGCCACTGTGATTGTTACTCTATTGGCTTCGATAACTTTGGGTAGTTGTGACCTCTGACCCAGAAGGGCACACATACTAATGATGCTGATGTGGCTTATTCTACACCCCTGAGTCATAGTATACAAGTAATAACGAGAAAAATAAGTTGAATATAAAGTAAAATTCCCTCCTTCCTGTCTTTACTGTACATTTTAAATGTATTGAAATCTGCTCTTTTACATATTCTATTTTTTATTACCTTGTATTTTATGTCTTGTCTTTAAAAGGCACTTATAAATAAAATGTATTATTATTACAATTATTATTATTAATCTCCTTTTATGGGCTTTTTTTTTTTTTTTTTAGAAGAATTCCCATGTATTTGTAGTCTTTAGTTGCTTAGGATCAGATCTGACAGAAAAGAACTCAATGAATCTCCTGATCTTGAGGTGACACTAAAATCTTGTGAGGGCCTTGCGAGCACTCCAGCAGCTGTCAGTGATCAAAACAGACAGGCCTATAGTGGTTTGTTGCATTGCTCTGAACAGTCAGTGGCTACTGAAGCACAGCCTGGAGCAATGAAAGACAGAGCAGGAATAGAGGACAGAGAAGCTGAAAGACAGATGACAGTCGACAGATGAATGACGGCTGAAGGTAACCTGTATTGTGCTGTAGGTTTTAGCGATGAAAAGGCTTTTTTTTTTTCATGCTTAACCCTTTAACAGTTCTAGTCAAAATTAATAAAATAAGCAACAAAATGGACAATAACAGCCAAAAATGTATAATAAACAAACAAAATAATAAGTAACATGGCCAAAATAAAACACAAATGGCACAAAAGGGAAGAAAAATAATAAAATACAATATGAAGTGTAGAAATATTAAGCAAAAATAAGGAACAAAACTAATAAGTATTTACAAAATAAAATAAATTGAAGTATAAATAAATAATATTGTTGTTTTAGTTTTTCTAAATCAGTTTCTTGTTTATTTCCTTATCCATCCTTAAACAAAAATCAGTAAAATAACAGTGAAAAATTGGTCAATTTTTTTTCCGAATATTGAAATTAAACCATCTTTTCAGAAGGTGTCATGGCTAATGCATCAGGAGTTAAAGGGTTAAAAACTGCAAAATGTAAGTAATAGTGAAGGAGAGTCATTTCATACTTGATCAATTTTCCAAAGGTTTCAGATATCACTTTTAACCACCACAATGTGATTCTAAAACCTTCTGTCAAATTTGGTTGATTATTTAACGCTGGAGTTTGAAGTTAAATTATGCTTTATTAAAGAAAAAGTCTGTCAGGTTTGTGTGATGCCATTACAAACATACCTTTGCTGACTCTAATAACCGTCATGACAGTAACAACTACAATTCCAATGATCATGATGAAAAACTAAAAACTAAAATAAACATCAGTGTCAGTGTTTTCTGAACGTTGTCAAATCTCCTGGGTGATCCGTCTGCTTCGTTGTCTGTGGAAGTACAGTGGGATGTTTCGTATTGAAAAGAAGGGGTTGTAACGCATAATGACAAACTGTCAGATAAAATCTGAGCAGCTGCTTGATGCTTCTGTATAATGTATGCAGCTAATGTACAAAGTGATTCAGCAGTCAATATCACAGGCTCTTAACCTTTATAGCTTATGACACCTAAAAATAAATGAGTAGCACTGACCCCTGGGTCTGAATGGATAAATACACAGAAGGAAATGAATCCATGATGGAATGTGACTGCCAGGAAGTTTTATTTATTTATTTTCTTTAACCAGCTACTGTATTTAGAGGGTTGATCTGTTCCTACTTTTATTTTTGGTATTTAAAACTTTAATATATAACATTCATTCATTAAAATATGAGAAACAACTAAGACTTTATTTTGTTGACCTGTAGTTGCATCATATTAAATATTCTCAAAACTGTTCAGAGAGAGATCTATAGTTAGTATCCAGTATAACAACCTGATTGACTTGTGTTGGAAAATTATAATAATATCACAGATATAAATGTTAATGCATAAATGTACTTTTTGGAGTTTAAAGTTTAAAAAAATGACCACAGTGAAGCAATTTACATGTTAGGAATGCAGAGGTGATACTGGCCTCCAGAGACCGACGCCCTACAACCCTTCAGGTCATCTTGAAGAAGGAGGGGTTGATGGGAAGGTGTTAAAACTGTGTGTCTGACCTCCCCCTCCTTAGTGTCGCATGACCCCTCTTGGGTCGTGGATGCTCAAAGACTCAGACTGGACTTTCTGACAAGTGACTATGTAATCTTAAAAATAATCTTATGCTGAAATATTTTGTAATACTGTAACTGATTGTAAACTATGATTGTCATATTAAATGAATGAAATGACAATGAGAAGACTCACACAGGTATATCTTAACCATCCACTTAGGCTATAAATATAATTTGAGTAGAGTTAAATATGCTTAGTTAATAATTATATAAAAAGGATTAGTTCATTATTTTTTTCCAACACAGACATTATAAATATTGCACTTTAATATTACTTCTAAATATTTGGTCCATTGATCGGTCTCTAAATCCAAAGTGAATAAATCTTGAATTCACTGCTGTATCTGTAAACATGTGTCCTGTCAGGTCAGACCAGTTTTTTCATCAGTAAACACGGTGAAAAGAGCAACTCCCATCATCCCTTTTTCTGATGTGGTCAAATTAAATGTTTTTATGTACAAGCTAATGCTATTTTTAATTTAAATATCTAAAATAAAACACATATACGATAGCAATATAGATCATCAAGAAGTGTTTTGGCTTCTAACAAACTTAAAAAGTAATCAATGAATTAATAAACCTGGATGAATATATTAAAAGTTAATGTCACGCTATTAGAAATATTACCATACTTTAATATCAGACAAATAAATATTTTAGATTACAAGTGGTACCACAGTGGTGGTTTTTATCATCATGTTTTTTTGAACTGGCTGTACTGTTTCTCTCTTTCATCTTAAATCACATATAGCAGGAAGGAATTAATTTGTTCACAGTTAATAAAACCATCACCAACATTGTTTATGTAGAAATGCAAAGTATTGTCCATGTTTATGGTAAAAGCTCAACTTCTATTGTTTAAACAAAATGTGTGACTTTTGACTAAAGAAATACAGCTACTAAAAATAAAAACAAGATCTTAGTGTCTGTGCAACAAATAGAAGTTTAAGTCATCAGAGTTGGTGTCAGCCTGGGGATTAAATACATGCTTTTTGTAAACCTCTGTAGTATCCAGTGCTAAAAGAGGGTGCATTTACAACAGTAAGCTCTAGTGACAAGCTGTCAAAGTGAATTACTGTTGTTGCTGTTTCATTATATAGGAACATATAGCATACACCCCCTCACACAGCTACAGCCAAGTGGTTCAGAGGTCACTGCGTGTCTCTAATACATAAGACCCTGCTACTGTAACCTCCATTGTCTTTGAACCAGCTCCTCTGTGCATGTTGAACCACAGTATCCATATCTAGTCATAAAGTACCACAACAATACAGCCACTACTTTTTTCTACGATGAATAATGTTTTTTTTTTCTTTGTTTTCTAGTGAATAAAGGTAGTGCTTTAGCTAATAATAATCTTTCTTTATGTCTGTTCTTATCAGCCTGAATCAGTTTGGTTTTTTTTCCCTTCTGGTTCGATATGAAGTCACTACGATAAACCTAAGTCCAGACGTTAAACATTTCCTTCTGGATGATGTTATGCATGATATTTCTGTGGTGGATGCTGCTAAAGAAAGACTGCAGGGTACAAAGGAAGTATGTCTATTTGTGATGTTTCAGTCTGTCGATGATGCTTGTGGTGATGTGTCATAAGCATTTAGTTTGAATGTTTGACTAAAATAGTGAAAGGGCAAAACTGTTTTAATTCACATAATTTAAGTCCCAGTGTCTGAGAAAGCAGATCTGTATCTATATTAATAGAATAGAATAGAATAGTTATGTGCAATGATATAAAAAAGAATAAGTAACATATGAAAATTAGCAAACCATAAAGAACAGGTATGAATATAGAGTTGCAAAAAATATAACAAATGAAGCAAACTATGAAATGAACAAAGTGCAGTTTTATGTGCTTTGTGTTCGTTCTGAAGTGATGAAGTATTTTGTATCTTAAGGTCACTTGACAAACACGGTGAAACTCAGAGGACAAGAAAATAAAATAATTTCTGTACGGGTACCATTTCAGGTCAACTGTTTATTAAAGGTTAATGAATGGTTTAGAAGGTTTACATTGGCAGTATACCTGGAAGTGAATATATTGTATATTTATATTGTATATAAATATATATATCTATTGTATCTATTGCATCATTTAACAGGACCTGCCTCCAATATCCCAGTTTTCATCTTAATATTTTCATTCATAATATAATCAAACACCAATCACGTTATCCAAATGGTTCAAGAACAGCATTCAATTTACTTTATTAAGAAATGTAGGTAAAATTGAGTGGAAGTTTAAAGGATTAACAATAAACAATGATCCTTCACAAACTCACAAAAATGGTGTGTTATTCACATTATTATGAAATAAATAGGTTCCCTGTTGTGACTAGTAAATTATGATGAAGCATACAGAAGTTTTCAAACACTTGGGGCATCTTAAGGGCACCTGCTTCCCTCTGTTCATTAACATTGATTAATTTCAAGGGATAGCTAATATTTTACTTTACAGTCTTTTTCCACCTTCAGTCTCTCACACACTTTCACACACATGCACATAAACTCAATTTGTCTCCTCTCGCTACAGCTGGGTCCAGTCCCCTCAGGGTTCTGAAATATAACACTATCACCATTTATTACAATCCCTACTGTTCTCTCTCTCCTCCACTGTTTCAAATCAACTTAAAGTGCAAACACCAAACTGGCTTTTGCAAGAATGTGAGGTCACAGAACACACTCGTGCATTTAACAAAGGAAAATTAGACTTTTAGAAACAAATCATGAGCAATGTGTGTTGATTTAGAAATAGTCATTTATATTACTGAAGGACAAGATTATTCATTTTATGATCGGGGGGGGGGGTTGTTAATTTTTTTTTGCATATCGACGGCCAAAATGCAAAACTTTCTATCTGAAAAATGTACTTTATTGATAAAACCAGGAAAAACCTTTTCTTGTAGAATGTCATTTATAAAGGGTATCAAATATAAACTACACTGTTTTTGGACCATAGGAAAATCCTTCCCTGTTCTCATCATCCAAAGTTGCAGATAGGACGTTTTGCATTTCGGTCATCAATATCCTGGTTTTGTGTTTGTATGTGTCAGTGTATTATTGTGACTTCAGAAACGTATATAAATCCTAAATACAGAAACTATAGAATTTGTAGACACTGTTGTTTTAATCTGTGATGTTTTTCCTCTAGTTTGGGAAGTGACCATATTTGGGTAAAAGAGTTAATATTATTATTATTATTGAAGTGCAAGTGGTTTTGTGCTTAAATGATAAATGCTTACTGACACAACAAAATGGTAAATTTCATTAAACATTTGCAAAGAAGAAAAGCACATTGTCACCTTTCTAAAATTATTTTTGCCTACTGTAAGTCATGTTTTCATGTTTGAGATAAAAAGCCAAACTTATGAGATAAAGGGTCAAAATTATGAGATAAAAAGCCAAACTTATGAGATAAAAAGTCAGTTATGAGATAATAAGTCAAAATTATGAGATAAAAAAAGACAAAGTTATGAGATAAAAAGTCTAAAGAATCTGATAAAAAATCTAAATTGTCAAATAAAAAGTCTAAATTCCCAGTTACTAAGCATAACCAGAATTAATTCATAAACTGTATCAGGCGCACTGTGTTTTTTGTAGAACCAGTTAATATACAGTAACAATCACTGCCTCATGTCTAATAACCTACAACTACTGGGGTTGGGGCTTTAAGATCATTTTTCTCAGTTTACTGCCTTTTTACTTTGTATTATCCTGCATGTTTATCCCTCTTCCAACACACCTGATGGTCATTATCAGTCTTCTGCAGAGCTCGATGAGGGGTTTATCATTTGAATCAGGTGTGTTGGAAGAGTGATACGTCTAAAACATTCAGGATAGTCACTTTCGAGGACCAGGATTGACCATGTGTGTTTTAAGGCCACTGATTGGTCAATAATGTCCCATGACCATTCCACTTTGTCCATAAATAAAAATGTGTAAATGCTGCAAAAATAGACCACCTGCAATAATGGTGGAGGTTCAGTTTTAAAATGTATGGTCAAGACGGACATTGAAATAACTGATGTAAATGAAATTCATAAAATAGTTATAATTGTTAAATGAGGGGTAGAATTTTTAATAAGTTCTTTGAACTTTAACCTACTCCATTTGAGTGGCGACTCCTTATTTTGTCCATTGTTCTTTGTTCTGTATTTTATTCCCTTTTTTTTGGCAATGTTTTAAATTAATTTATTTATTTTTAAGATGAACTGCTCAAATAAAAAGAACTGAACTGAACTTCCTCAGAAACAGCAGAAACTCTACCACGTACACTGTAGATTTTGCAGTGTTAATTTGGAGAAAATGGGACCAAATACACTCTAGAAGAAGTTAAATAAACTCTCTAAGTGTTGATTTAACACTGAAAAATTTACTGTGTACCACATGGAACAAACTGCATAAATGATCAATAATCCTCCATTTGTCCATTCTTCATGCACCATTTCCTTTAGTGATTTCCTATATGCAAATATAGACATATACGATGATACTTTTCATGTCTGAACAAGATAAATTGTCACATGATACTATTATAATTCCCTGTTAGAAAGGGAAAGTTTCCTCAATATTCCATGATGCTAATTCATTTTTATTTTCCCCACATGGCAGTAATATGCTTCCATAGCACGTACACAGCTATGACTTCATCTGCTGCTTAGTGTGTGGAAATTAGATTTATGCGAATTTAATCGATATAATTATAGATTTCCTATAAGGGCTCTCTCTATGGAGCATCTTAGAAATGAAGTCTATGTCAAATGATGAGATATAAAATGAAAATCACATTAAAACGGAGACACAGAGGTGTGTGAGAGAGGAGAGGTCTGCAGGGAATGGTTTGGCGAGAGAACATTCTCCTCTTCTCGGGGAAAAAAAAAAAAACTGTGTGAAACCAAATTACTCCAGACAACAGAACCAGAGACGCACATGGACGCTGAAGAGGGAGAAACATGAAATGAACAAAAGAGACGAGCGGAGACTGAAATGAAAACGATAGCGTGAGGGTAAATCATTTAGTGGTTTGGATTGTTTCACCTGCTTAATATTCAGAGCAGTAAACGATAAAGAGCAACAGGAGACGTGGCTTCATACAGTAAAGGCACAAATGTCCGTGTGTGTGTGTGTCGCACATCCAGCTCAACCCCTGTTCAAACACAAACACAACCTCAGACAGCATTATCACACACACACACACACACACACACACACACACACATGATTTTTAACAGCTTCTTCCTGGCCACAGTTCGACTGTTGGCCAGCATGACATAAAAGGGCAAGTGCAATATGGTGTGTGTGTGTGTGTGTGTGTGTGTGTGTGTGTGCAATACCCACCTCTTCCCTATTGTAGTGATTGTATCTTATTCTATTTTATTTATTCTATTTTGCTGTATTTATTATATTTATTGTTTCCTGGGTTTTTTGACAGTTCTCTCATAGGGTGTTTTTTAATATAAGGTTTTATGTTATATATTGTCTGTATATACATATTTTTTTACCTTTTATAGAAATGTATGATTGTTCTGTGTTTATGTTTTTTTGACCCAGGGAGCAACCACACAAAACGTGTTATGCGCAAATGGCAATAAACTTCTTAAGACATATGAAGATACAAATATTTGATGGTAGTTTTGTGAAGGAAACAGGATCTAATCGCAGACATTGATTATTTTACACATGATTATGTTTTTATTAGTGTGTAGTCATCTGCAAATAAAAATAATTAATGTTTTATTTAATTGGACACTGTGGAGGATAGTGGTCAGCTGGTTTCAAGGGGTCATAATGTTTTATACAAGGGTTTATATCAGGGTTGGAAAAATTCTGGCATGACACATTATTATCCTGCATTTTAAATTATATTTTTAATAAGAAAATCACTCTGAGAATGAAGAGAGGTTTGCCAAGGAGGTTATGTTTTTGCCAAAATCTGTCTGTTAGTTAACAAGATAAGTCAAAAAGTTATGGATGGATCTTGATGAAATTTACAGGGTAGGTTGGTAATGGAGAGATCTGGAAATGATTACATTTTGGTGGTGATCTGAAAATGATCCTGGATTCTGGATCACTTTGAAATTTTACATTGCGGTAAATGGAGTATATATTTCAAAGTGATCCAGGATCTCTTCTGGATCACCACCAAAATCGAATAATTTGTTCATCATTTGAAAATACATGTGGGCTAGCACGGAAACTGTGGACTAACCTACTTGGGACCCATGTACAGAGCCTAAATGTAACCCTTCTGTGGCCCACATGAACAGGCTGACTCGGTATGTAGTATATCTATGAATATTTCTATAAAAATACTGCATTTATTTATTTATTTTTCAAAAATATTGTATTGTTATTGCAAGAGCAAAAGATTATTGAATGACTTACTGCACATAATTCACATTATACAGGTGTAGGTTTTTATTGTCCTCATTGAAACGCCAGCTTGACGCTCATCAGACTCCCTCGTATCTTACACTCAAAAAAATAACAAAATAAATAAATCCACGAATCCACTTCTTAAACTTAACTGTTTGCTTGAAAACTTGAACGTTACAAAACTCAAAGGTTATCCACAATTACAAGACTTTATAATTCAAAACGGTGTGTCCGAGAAAAGAAAAAGAGAGAAAGAAAAGACCAGGTCAAAAATCTATTGCGCGCCAATCTCTGTTCTGATTCCTACTGACCTGTCACCATGGCAACCACCCCCAAACGTCATGGGTTTTTAAACTTCACAATAAAAGTTCTCATACATTTTAAATGAAATGTACATATGTAAATAATATTTGAAATCTTTTTCAATCATTAAATTCTAAACAATATCAAAACAATATATAATACAATAATTATCTTAACTATAAACTTGCATCCTTTTAAATAAAAATTATTCAAACTAAAATAAACTGCATTTAGGCTCCTACAACAGAGTTAAGTAAATGGTAACTTTAAGTGTTATGGAGTAGGTACATTAGTCTGACTCCTCTGTGTTGCAGTGAGTTAACCCGGGACAAAAACAGTTTGTATAAATGAAGAATTAAATAAAAAGAAGCCGTATTGAGACAGAGAAAAGACAGGCAGATATGAGAGATGATTAAATAGAAATGGAGAGAAACAAGATCCCTCTGTAATCTAATGATCATGACGACTAAGTGTGTGTGTGTGTGTGTGTGTGTGTGTGGGTGTATAATCTTATAGCTGTAATTTTGTGTCACACTGAAAAGGAAAGACGAACAATGAGAAATAAGTAGAAGCCAAAGGGAGGAGTACGCAGCCAGGCTGAGGACACAAACAGACTATGACCTCCTGTGTCTTCCTCCCTGTAGTGAGCTCCAACCAGAGCCATGGGGAGTACCCAGACTGCAGGAGTGAGAGGGAGTCTGGAGGGGAGGCATCTCTCCTGGTGTCTCCGCTGGTGGTGGCGGGGATCGTTATAGGCCTGGTCCTCTTCCTCTCCTGCATCACCATCATCGTCGGCAGCCTGCGCAAAGACAGCCGGCTACGAAACCCACATCTACGAGCAAGTTACGGTTAGTCCACAAGCTACCTTTGACTTTCTGAGGTGTTCTCCATGTGCTGTTACCTGTGTATTAACTTCTAACAACACAGATGATATAATTAACCCTTTAACCACTTATGCGCTGACGTGTTCTGAATGGATGGTTTAATTTAAAAATTCAGAATAATTCAAGGTTTTTTGGTGTTATTTTACTGTGAAGTTTGTTGATGGAACTGATGTACATGTGTCGAAAAGCAACTGATTTAGAAAAAGAAAAAGCCCAAATTAAAAATTACAACACAAGTTATTTATTCTTTTTTTTTAAACAGTTTTTTGTTTTGTTTTGTCTTGTTGCACCTTTTCATTTTTTTAATATTTATTAGTTTCTGTTGATGTTGTTGCTTATTTTTTTTCTTATTTTATTTTTCTTCAACTGTGTTCTGGTAGTGTCTTACTTTGTTCATGTTACATGTGATTTTGTCAGTTTAATATTCATTTTTGTTCATTTTATTGATCACTTTGCCAGTTTTTGTTCATTTTGTTCCTTATTTTATCTTATTTTATTTTTTACTGTGGAACTGCTAAACTCTCAGGGGTTAAAGAGTTAACCCTCTGATGCATTCTTGTCACTACAGTTGACAGTTATTCTCCAGATGTTCTCTTATATATTCATAGGTTTTGTTGTTTTAGTAGTCAGTTCATACCATTACTGTTCTTAATACCTGAACATTTTTACCTGAAAAGCAATTGATCTTCTTCAACAAAAACTGCAATAAAATGTTTTACTTCATCGTGTTCTGATATTGCATTTTAAATACATGTCATGTGAGTGGACATTTTTGTAACTCCATAAAATATAGATTTATTAAAAAGATTTAAATCACATGACTTTTTTATGCCTAAAGAGTAATAAAAACACTTAAAAAATATTGACCAGGTTTTCATCATTGATGTTAACACACACTGTAATTTCTTTGCCTATTATAACAGTTGCTGTCATTTTTATTTTATGTTTTATTCACAAAAAGATAGACCAGATTGCATACAGTATGAGTGATATAATTATAATCTTCCTGAAACTCAGGAAAATACAAATTCAAAAATGGTTGTAGTTCAGACACATGAACACTGGTCTGGCTCAAATTTGACTCAGTTGTCAGTCTCACACTTCTACACCCATTCAACACACATTTCAAATAAGTCACTCTATAGCAGGGGTCTCAAACATGCGGCCCACCAAATGTTCCAATGTGCCCCCCCCCCTCCAAAAAATACTATATTTTCTTCTTAGATTTTTTCTCTGTCTATAAATGATGACAACTTCAAATGTGTATCTTTGTTTTAGTGGAAAAACTCACATTAATTTATGAAAATATTTACATTTACAAACTATCCTGTAACAATAACATGTGAATAATTTGAACAAAAGTGAATAACCTGAAATGTTTAAAGAAAATTAGACACAATTTTAAACCATTTTCTGCTTCTGTTACTGAGAGTTTAGTGTCTTTGTAGAACTGATCTATAATAAAACAAACTGAGGTAGAATATTGTTAAAATTTACCACATTTTCCTTATGGAATTTAACCTTTTAACCTCTTCATTTGGATAATTTCTAAAAGTACTTTCATAATTTAATGTATTTTTTTTTGCACTAAAACAATTTTTTATAGGTTATTATGTTTGAATTTTATTGGGGATCAAATCAGGCTGAATGTGGCCCCTTAAAAACATGAGTTTGAGACCCCTGCTTTATTGTATCCCCTACATATTTATACAAATGTGTGCATTTCTGGCAGAATATCACATCCTGCCCACGGTACGACATCTCGCTGTCAGCTGTTGTCAGCGGTCCAAAGGGACGGCAAAGGCCTTTGAGACTTGTTGCAGTTTTAATCCCATTTTTTTTCTTGTGTTCACTTAGAATGTGGTTTTAAAAAAAATGTGTTTCAACTTTTGTAATAATCTGCAGGTTTTCAGTTCTTCAGTGCACTTGTCCCACAGTGCATTTTAGACTCTCTACTGTATGTATCTATAACATGACAATAATATCAGAATGTATAGGGTTGTACATTAAGAGGATTAAACCCATATCTCCTCAGGTCAAGATGGTTTTTCATACGGAGGTTCAGTAGGAGAACTGAGGTCGACCTGCTTAGAAGAATTTCCTCCTGGTTTAGACTTCGACTCGTACCGAGAGACACTGTCGCAGATCAACAACCTGTATCCCGACTCTCCACCACGGTAAGTCATTTTACAAGACAGGTTACACGTTTTCAGTCGATAATGACATGCAAATCCCAATGGTGATGATTATTTAACAGCTCCACACATCTTCTTCTGAGTGTGTGACACATGGTAGATTATGCAGATGTTAAACACAGCTGTTATCTGCTAAATGACAACACGTTAGGTATTAATATGCTCAACGCTATGGCTGTGATTGTGCTGAGATATAACAGCTATGGTTATATCTTACAGGTGTACTGATGTTTACATTTTTGTGGCAAAATAAAAATGGGGAAGTGATGTTCTGGGATTGGACGAAATAAAACAAATGGAAAATCTCGCTTAGAAATACGCAAATAGCGATAGTAACAAATGAATGTCAAATGGGAAATAATTTATCATGAACAAAAAGGAAAATTTGCACCAAAATGTCAACCACTTATTCTACTATACTACTAGGGACACTTTTCCTTTTATTAGGCCCGAGCACCCATATGTAATGTCGACGAGGACCTATTAAAACCAAAGGATTCTGTTGTTATTTTTACTGGATATTTTGACCCTGAATTTTGCCTTTTCAGAATTTAAAAGAACTTAATTTTATTTGACCCCATATTGAAGCCCGGCGAAAAATTTCATAATCTGGAGTCTGCAAAAAAAAAATTTGTGTAAAACGGCTCGTTCACACCCTCTTAAAAATCTACATACATTGCGCGGGTGGTAGAGGTTCACAATTTTTATTGACATAAACAGATGAAACTTGGTACAAACATAACCCATGGTAGGACAAATAAAAGATTACATTATACTCCACCCTAAACCCAACAGGAAGTCAGCCATTTTGGATGGAATTGTGGACCTCTAAAATCCCACCCCTCATACTTTCAACATTTTCTTTGAGAGGTTACATCTGATCTACACCAAACTGGGTGAAAATCATCTACATGTGTGTGACCAAAAGTTATTAGGCCAAATTTTGATAAAATATTGGGCGTGGTTGTGATGACCTCATAATGAAATGCCCATTTTTAGACATATAAAAGTGTGTGTATCTAACACATAAGTTAGACTGAGTTGGACCCAATATAACATTTGTGCAGAATGACAACCTGAACACGATGATATGTAATTTGTATTGTTACATCGCAAAATAGATCTCTCATGCCCCCTTAAACTTTTAGAATGGGAGTGAAAATTTGGCACAAAAAATCCCTCATGCCAACCTGATCCAAAAAGCCAATGAGGATGTGCTCCTATTTTTTTTTTTTTTTTTTACTTTACATTAATTTTGCTGTTAAATTACGTTAGCAAGGCACGATGTATTGCACACGCCTCCACTTCGGCGTAGGGGTGTTGTTCAGCCCCGTCTGGAAATATTCTTTGATAGTCACGCGTCTCTCATTCTACGGGTTATTACAACTTATTACAGTTTATTGAGGCTTATTACAGTTTATTACTGCTACTACTCTAACAGATTGGATAAAATAGCCATTACAACGTAGCAAATATTCACTTTCAAAGTGTCCGAACTACCTG
Organism: Siphamia tubifer; assembly: GCA_020466265.1. NCBI lineage: Eukaryota > Metazoa > Chordata > Actinopteri > Kurtiformes > Apogonidae > Siphamia > Siphamia tubifer. Next base: position 39,668,279 of record CM035797.1, read on the forward strand.
CGGAGTGATATAGTACCGTGAATCTGAAGTGGCAAAACTCGTTGCCATTGGCAGCAGGCATTAATGGTGCAGCGGGCAGTTACCGAAAAAAAGTGCTGAACACTGGGAACGTCCATTCAAAGTGAATGGGAGTTGTCGCAACATTCTAGAGGCCGTAGAATAAGGCCTTTAAATGTAGGCTATAACTGGCTAAAATACACAAAACCTCTCCCACTACTCACCACATCCACTGTATGTCTCTACACACACATAAAGGAAGATGCCTATTTCGTCCAATTATGTCAAATGTCAAATATGAAACATTACTGGCTGTTCTGCCCGATGTCCCCCTGCCGCGCTTTGTCCGCTTGGTTTGACCCTCCTTCTGTGGTTTATTCTTTTATTAAGGCGTACCTTCAATGCCCTTTGTAAGAGAGACAGGCAAAGCTAAAGAGAGCCCGCTAAAGGCCAATGTCATGGTGTTTTTGATCTAAATGTCAGCCGCTCTAATTGGCACCTTAAATAATTCACATACATCCTGCTGTGTGTAGATGTGTGTGTGTGTGTGTGTGTGTGTGTGTGTGTGTGTGTGTGTGTGTGTGTGTGTGTGTGGACATCCTGCTTCTCACCTCCCTTATAATCGTCTTTCTTCAAACAGTCCTAATTTATTCATTATCATGATTAAATATCACATAGTAAAGTGTCTAATGGCAAATATCAAGGTAATAATTTACATTAAATGTTTTACTGTTTTTGCACATTTAAAGATCCTTAAAATCAAGACAATCTACTGATTTAAAATATTTAATAACTGCTGAACCAGTAATCCTATCAATACATGTAAACATTCAGGTAATTCATGCAATTTTTTTAGCTTTTTATTGTCAACAGTGAACATGGAGGCGTTATTTTAACCTTATAAGCCATGTAAAAATAAAGGCTTTTTATATTTTTGTAACTTTTGAGTGCCTCAGCCTTTTTTCCTCTATGGAAATACTTTACCAATCAAACCCATGGAATCTGACATGAGGTGTAGGTCAGTGTTATTCAACCATGGGGTCGGGACCCCACATAAGTTTGCCTGGAATTCAATTGGGGTCACTTGACATGTCTAGTAATTCATTAAAAAAAAGAAAAGAAAAATAAATGTATGGTGAATTGAGAGACAATCATGATCCATAAAAGACATGACAAAGGCTGAAGCTGAAGCTGAAGCCTTGTGGAACTGTTTATCTGTCAAAGGTTCATTGAGGTCAGTTTCAGATGGTTCAGCTCTTTAATAATTCATAGTTTGAGTTATTGTTTGTTCAGTATTAATTGTCAACCTTCTCAATACAAGCTGGACTGAAAAATTCTCACTTTATGCAGTGTTCTCAACCTGGCTTTTCTGCTTCCGTTCATAATGTACATTTTGTAACCGAAACACCATCTAAACATCATCCATTCAAATTAGTTTTGTTGTCCATATCTTTACTATGTTTATTTATTTATTATTACCATCATGTCACAGGTATTATTATTATTATTGAACACAGAACAGAGACAAAGAATGACATTTTTTTCACTATTTCGAACCAAGCCCGAAAAAGTCGATTGCCGAGTGCAGTTACACGCTCTGGAAATTGACGATTTTGTTGCATTCTTTTTTTAAAAACATAGTCCAGTGTTTCATTAGGAATTGAAATGAAGCCACATGCAACAGCAAAGCTTAGCCTACTAACAGGTTGTTGTTTTCAAAAAAGAATGCAATGAAATCGTGAATTTCCAGACCGTCGAACTCTGCACTCGGCACTCGACTATTTCAGACTTCCTTCTAAACACAGCTCCTGCATCTGGAAAGGTACTGGCTTCAGATAAGTAACTCTGGACATGATATCCAATGACATGAGGACCTGAGGACACTTCAGTTTGCCTTTAGGGACCCTCTACTTACCACCATGTGTTGTTGAGAACCTGCTCTAATCACTTCCATGCTAACACACTTTGGCTCAAAATAGCAAAATCGAAATTTCTCAATGTACATCCAAATGATGTGATGTTGATGTGAACTATATGTTCTCAATGTATGCCCAATCATCTAAAAATTGAGCTAAAATAAATAATCCCTTTAAGTATTATGTCATCCATGGCGTTTTACTTTCTTACAGTTCAGTACTTGTACTTTTACCCGAGTATTTTTTCACATAAGTAGCTGTACTTCTACTTCAGTACAGAATGTGAGTACTTTTACCACCTCTGGGACTTTGATCCATGTCAGTAGACAATAGATCTGTTATTAATAACTTTGCTGAAAAGTCACTAAGATAATTCGAAAAGTAAGTCATCGCTTCATAAAAAACTCGGGAAGAGAAGTGAAACCACAAACAGAGAGGGGAGTTAGTTATGTGCGTCAGAGCTTTGGCCGTGTTGTGTTGGCTGAGACGATGTGACAGTATCCAGCACAGAAACATACGCACATCCAGTACTTATACACAAACTGCACACTTTGTTTACCATAATGTTGGCAGGTTGTTTCCCTGTCAGCGAGCAGGTAGCAGCATCATGTGACAGTCCTGCAATGTGTGTGTGTGTGTATGTGTGTGCGCTTGTATTCCTATCTTTATGGGGACATTGATATGTTTACACAGTCACACCATGGGGACCTCTGACACTATGGGGACCAAAATTCAGGTCCCCGCAAGGGTTATATATAAATAAAGGTCCCCACTAGTAAAATAGAAATGATGTGTCCCTATACATACATCAATTTGTCCTCATAAAGCATGAGGAAAACTGGTGAAAAGCAAAACATGTATGTTTCAAGTGTTTGAAGATGTGTTTACTTTAAAACCTTTTATATTTATGTGTTTTTAAAATGTATTTATTTTGTAATTTTTTATTTTCTTATTATTTATTGTAATTATTCATTTAAATTTTTTAATAATGATTTTTTGATTCTTTCTTTTATTTACTGAATAAAATTTTCAATTATTCAATTATTATTTGGGCAAAAAAGGGGCTATAAGCACTCAGCAGACTCTGCAAATGATATTTACTCATGTGCTCGTCTGTGAGGTTGAGGTTAAAGTCCAGTAGAGTATATGTGTCTATGCCCTTATGAAGGCCCTTGAAGGCTGATGTGTTTTTCACTTTAGCATTGTTTTATTAAATACTTTTTAATATATATTTTAAAATCTCAAAGTGATTCTGCTTTTTCTTCCTCTTCCTGTATTGTTATTTATATTATTTTATTAAAAAAAAGAACAAAAAAAAGATGTGTTTACACTCACTAAACAAAGGTTACCTGATTACAAACTTGGTCCGCATGAGACATGTAAACGAGTGTGTGTGTGTGTGTGTGTGTGTGTGTGTGTGTGTAGCCACAGATGGTTGAGGGAAACTCAGAGAGCTCAGATCAACAGCTCACCTACTGAGGCTGTGAACATAACGCTTCCGACAGAAACGCACACAAATGCACACTTGTTCTCGCACACACACACACACACACACACAAACACACACACACACACACGTATACACACGTATACACACACGTACACACACTCGATGGATCAACAGCTCACCTGTGGAGACCCAAAGCTTCTGCTTCCTCTCATAGAGAAGTGAGAAAACATTAGTATACACACACACACACACACACACACACACACACACATTGTTTTCTGAATGAAGCTGAGGTTAATGTATACGTTTGAAGGTTTTGATTTGACAAAAGCATAATAAGTTTTTTTTGTCCTATTGAAAAAGGGGTTGAATTCAAGTGATTCCACTTTACTACTGACTTTATCTACATGATACTGAACAAATCCACCAGAACTTGACATTCATTTTTAAGCAGAGGTGTTCAAAGTACTGACATTCTTTTCTTAAGTAGAACTACAGCTACTGGTGTGGAAAAATACTCTGGCAAAAGTAGAAGTACTGATTCAACTCCTTTACTGAAGTAAAAGTAGAAAAGTACAACTTCTCGATTGTAACAAAGTACAAAAGTAAAAAGTAAAACTGCATTTTTAATTTTATTCTCCATGAATGCAATTATTCTTCTTTAAGCAGGAAAAATCTGAAAATTTTCAAAAATATCCAAAATGAAGTGAGTAACTGTACTCTTTGGGTACTTTGTGGGTATGAGCAGGAAAGTTAGGAAAAATGGGGGAAAAAAATCACGATGAGAGTTATAAATATGAGATAAAAAAAAAAATGCACAATTTTAAGAGGGAAAGTCAAAATTGTGAAATAAAATGTCAAAATGTTTTTTTTAAATTTTATATTTCTACTGTTTCAAATAATGATGATTGAAAAAAATAAACTTAACTGATGTAGTGTACTGGAAATATAATTTCGGAACACTCCAAATAACCACCAATATCACACCAAAAAAATTGCAATCACAAAACACAGTAATTTTATTCAGGGGCAGCTGTGGTTCAGTTCGTGTCCTAGCTCAGTCTGTCCACATGTCCAAGTGTCCTTGGACAAAGACTTTGAACGCTGACTCAGTCTCCCAGTAGGACTGACAGAACCTTAGAATACTAAGTTAAAAAGTAATGTTTTAATTTAAGTATACTTTAATAAGCATCTAAATTTTAACTTCTCCAAACTTGTATTTTTAAATTTCATCAACTTAATAATTGAGGCAATCGATTGCCTTAAATTTTTTGGGCTCTGCTAACTTATTCAGGCTTACAGTGCACGTGGGGTTAAGTCCGTCCCCTATTGCAGGGAATCTAAAGTAGCATTTGCATTAGCATCTACAAGAGAAGGCGGCACCACAGTTGCTGCATAAACTTGAAAAAAAATGTCGGTTCAAACTGGTTCATGTGGTCTCTGTGGAAATAAATCGTTCTTTTTTTTCCCTGTACGTTTTCAAAAGAAGCGACGGCACGAAACCTCGATGGATGGTACTCTGGGATGGTAAACACACACAGAGCGAGAAGGGAGGGGGGAACGTTCCTTCACGCATTCATTCTCTGAGCCAATCAGAGACGCCTCATCACCGCGTCATGGACATGTATGAGGAAGTACCGGTAAACTGTTGTTCAACTTCAAGTCGTTTTTTTTTTTTTTTTTTAAAGAACTAACACACAATGTATTCAATAACAATGGAGAACACAGGTATATTAATGAAATAATGATGGAATGACACATTTAATAATGTCCAATGCATTTAGAATTAATGTTGAACCTATTTAAACCAATTAATTACTTGATCATTACTTGCCTCAAATGTTTTAAGTACTCTCTACTTATCCAGGTTTACAGTGTAGTTTTTTTTTCCAATATTTTCCTATTATATTTAACATTCACAGACCCAAACAGCCAATAGAAACATTCCTGGTCCTTTTTACTTTATATGGTCTGGGACAGTCTGGTCTCTACACTTCATACTGCTGTGACTACCATTTCTGAAACGTATTTCCCAGTCTTCTCATCCGTCCTTTTTACTCATGTAGTGCACCCTGGATTATTGATGGTAACAGTCGTCATTGATTGAAAATGATGGTGACAGCACGAATGAATTCAGGTGTGGATTTCTTGCTATGATTTTGACACTCAGCCAGAGAACCTGTGAAAAAGAATAACAGTGAACAGAAAGGGTCAAGACTTTACAGGAGAAAGTGTGAGACAGAAGATTAGAGATGTGGTGGTGCATTTACTAAAGCACTGTCCTTGAGGTACTAAAGTATTAATGTGCATGTATTCTTCAGGGACACTTTTTACTACATGGCTGAAGATGCTTTTCAGTGAAGCTGTAAACATTAAATGAATAATAAATGTGTAAAGGTACAAAAAATAGAAAGACTGCTCTATTATGGCAAGGACTTGTTATTTTTCTGACGAATCAATTACTTCTAATACATAATTTTTTCTCCTAGTGCTTTTATAAATTGTGAGTTTTTTCAGGTTTTTTTTTGTTTTTAAAATATTTTTAGATTAGATTTTTATTTTACCTGAGTCATGAATCTGAATACTTCCTCTACCATGGGTATGACTATGGGCGTGTCCATAGCAATACAGTACTACCTCTACTTACAAAATTCATTTGTTTCAGAAGTGTTTTCGTATTTTTTGTAAATAGATCCAAAGAAGAGATCCTGGATTCTGGATCACTTTGAAATTTTACATTGCGGTAAATGGAGAATACATTTCAAAGTGATCCAGAATCCAGGATGTCTTCCGGATCACCACCAAAATTTAATCATTATAATCCTCTCTTCATTTGAAGGGGGAGGTGGGGGTCTGCCTTGGTGGAGGTTTGCGCTCTTGTGCTTTTCTAGTTATTATTATTCTAATCTAAATAAATGCCATACCATGAAGACCTGAGCATTGTCTCTTTAAGCCAGAGAGTTTTCAGAAAAAAAACCTAATAAAATGTCCTCCCTGACCCAACAGTCATAAAGTTAAACATAGCATTGTGCACTTGAAAACCCTCAGCCTTACTTCTCACATGCACTACTGCCCCCTTTTCAGTGCATGCCAAAGTTTTTGGACAGACGGACGGGCGACCAAAGGATGACAATACCCAGCGGCCAGTGGAGCCAAGGGTAAAAACACACAAAAATGTCATCTGGCAGTAAGACAGGAGGTAAAAACTTAAAGGTCAAAGTCTTAAAAAATAAAACATACATATCATTAGCCTCATAGTATATTTGCCTAAGTCACAGGTGTCAAACATAAGGTCTGGGGGTCCAATCCAGCCCACCAAATGGTCCAATCCTGCCCGTAGGATGACTAACAATGAAGACATTAATGGTGTAGAAATTATTTTGATTAAGGTTCTACATACATAATAATTCAATCTCAATTGGATCAGACCAGTAAAATATGATCATAATTACCTGTAAATAATGAAAACTGCAGATTTTAATGTAAAAAAAAAAAGTCAAATTACATGAACATGTTTATGTGAACAAATCATCCTTTTACAAAAACCTGAATAAATACTTGAACAAATATGAACCCTCTGAAATATCTGAAGAGAAGCAAGTGTAATTTTACAAATATTCTGCCTGTTAATAAATATTTTGTGTGGCTGTAATTGAAATGTAAGTTGTTCTGCACATGTGCAAATGACAAAATGATAGATAAAATTGCAAGCGTTTTTCTTAAGACATGTCAAGTTATTGATGTTATTCACATTTTGAGGGAAGCATTATAAATGTAAACATTACCATCATGTAATTTGAGCCTTTTCACTGTTATTATTTTACTGCTCTGGTTCTTTTCAGATCATATTGGGCTGAATCCAGGCCCTGAACTAAAATGAGTTTGGCACCCTTTGCCTTAGTCATCCACTATATAGACAAAATGTCATAATATAACTTTATATTGTAATACACATCATATTTATTATTACTATTAATTTTTATACCTCAAATCAATATGAACAGGATATCTTATGACCTCCAAGCCATGATGTGATCCAGTATTTTTGTCCTTATATTCTGATTTATGCCATGAGGTTAACGATTGCTTTTGGTTTTAATAAGTTGAAGTGGTGCGTTGTCTTACAGTGTTCTCAAAAACATAACTTATAATGTAAATTTCCTCTATAAAATCTGACCTTTAGGACTCAGAAGTGCTTTGTGCTTCCGTTGCACCTTCATGTATATAAAGGCATGTGAAACCAACATCTCTGAGGTTCTTTGCACAAACTCTCCAGGCTTGTACCTCTCACAGTGATGCAGAGCAGAAACATGCCAGCTCTGCACAGACACACACATGCTCTCACACACAGTGGACCATATGCTGCAGTCAGAGCTGTCTCCGGTCCAGATCTGTAGAACGTCACAACCAATGTATGAACACATGCCAGAGGTCCTCCTCTATCCTGACCTCATGGTACATCTACTACCGTCAACTCCTTTTAGCGGTCGACAAAGTCAAGACATGTCTGACCGGAAATTATTTTGGTAATTGACTGGTCTGTGAGAAAGTGATGGAAAGATATGGGTTTTGTTGTAGTTTTGTAAACCATCTTAAACCTCTTGCCATTTGATTTCATTTTTGTGGTTTGAGATTAATGCATGAATTATGAGAACCTTAATGGACATTTTCTTTCCTGAGTGTTTTTATTCTTCTTTAGGCATGAAAAACATAATGTGATTGTTTTTTTGTTTTTATATTAACCTTTTTTTCCTGGAATTACAGGGTCTTTGTGGATCCTTAAAAATTCATATGTACAGTATGTGTTTTTTAAAGTGCTAAAAAGCCTTATATTTCGCTAATTTTTTAAGTATGGCATTACATTTCAGATAGGATGTATTAAATTTCATCTTGGTAGTCTACGATTAATGAAAAATATATGTATGTCTTTTTTCCATGCTAATTATTTCTTTATCTAGCGTCGTATGTTGTCAAGATGTTGAAAAAGTAGATGGAAGCTCTATCATAGAGCCATTGTGTGTCTAATAACAGGGTGTCCTTTTAGGCAGTATTTACTTCATTGAGTCGAACAGACGAAGAAGAAGTGGTTGGAACAGACATACGTGAACATGAACCCAGACGGGGAAGTGCAAGTTCAGTGATAAGTGTGTTTGAGGAGCCGAAATACAACAGTTGGTTATTAAAAACAATGTGGGATTATGAAGCGCTATGTAAAGTATGTGGTAAAGACATCACGTTTGGAACAATGGACTGTAAAGGCCTTGACACTCACATTAAAGGGGAAAATCATACACACTAGCTGCTCGTCATCATGCTAATGTTCCCCTCAATGATCACAAATGCAACTGCAACGACAGCTTTGACTGTAATGTCCACCGGGTCATAGCACAAGTGCTTTAGCTGCATTCGTCCCAACCGTTATGCTAAAGGTAGAAATACTGTGGGTTCAACCGCTATGTTAAAGGTAGAAACACTGTGGGTTCAACCGCTATGCTAAAGGTAGAAATACTGTGGGTTCAACCGCTATGCTAAAGGCAGAAATACTGTGGGTTCAACCGCTATGCTAAAGGTAGAAATACTGTGGGTTCAACCGCTATGTTAAAGGTAGAAATACTGTGGGTTCAACCGCTATGTTAAAGGTAGAAATAATGTGGGTTCAACCGCTATGCTAAAGGTAGAAATACTGTGGGTTCAACCGCTATGTTAAAGGTAGAAATAATGTGGGTTCAACCGCTATGCTAAAGGTAGAAATACTGTGGGTTCTGCAGACGATATTCTTCGAACTTAACCTAGTATGTGTTTTTTTTTACTGTACGTATTTGTTCCACGGTAGTAGTGATGTTTTCTCACATTTTAACAAACTGTAGTTATCACTTTAGTTATTACTTCATGAAGATAATATGCAAAAAATAAAAATATTATTATTATTATTTTGTTAATCAAGAACAGTAAAGCTACAGTAATAAAATGAATTGCAGTGGATTGGATGATGCATTAACCCACAAAATCCATGCGTATATAAGAGAACCGCTATGGAATGACTGTCCACTATAGTGACCAGTATGCATCAAAGGGTTAATTTTTGCGCCCAGAGGAGCAGTAGATGCAGATGTACAAAAAAAAAACAAAAAACACTTGGGTAACTTCCATCATGTGTCTCAGAGGGATGAATTATCTTCACTCAGTAACACCTAGTAGCCACGACTATACATGTTACCCAGACACAAATGGGTGTGAAACGCCACATTCATTTTCTATGTGAGGATTTTCTGTACAAACACAGCTGCACACAGCACAAAGGACCTGTCAAGGGGGAGCAATGAGCTTTATAACTCCTCAAAGATTCAACACTTAGGGAGCCACAATGTGTTACCACGCTCCAGAAACACCCCTCGTCCTGCTTAACACACACACACACACACACACACACACACACACACACACACACACACACACACTGCAATCTCTTCAATTATCACCTCCACTTGCTTTATTAGCATGAATGTGCAAGTGTTAGTTTTCCCAAAGCAAAATTACAACAACAACAAAAATCAGCAATTAAAAAAATACTACAGAAGCTCCCAGTGCTTTGGTATGTGTTGATGTGTGGAGGTGTGAGTGAGAGAGGCTTTAACTTTCAGATGAGTAAGTCCTGAGACAACAGCGGAAGTGAGATTTCACAAGGACGCAGTCATCTATAAAGAGACCTTTACAGTTTAATGGTATTAATTAAATGAGGAGATGAATGTGGACAAACACAATATATCTAGACAGAACTTCTCAAACATGTCGCTCAGTGGAAATCATAAACCGAAATTACAGATATTTCATTTGCTTTTACACTATAACTGGATCTGATGAACAAATATCTATAAACATAATGTCATCACCACTAAACGCCCCAAGAAAGACTGCTAGTGTTTTCAAGAAAAAAAAACCCTAGTAGGATAGAACATATCTTTTAATATCAGACATCTACAGAGTAAACCATAGGCTAGAGTGTTTTGGTAATGACACAAATTGATTCCCCTGCTTCAGTGTGATTAATTTGTCAATAGAAAACTTTGAAACCTGTATAATGCTTCTAATTACTCTTCACTATACTGCAGAAACACTTAAAAAGAAAAAAAGAAAAACTTGTCATTCCCACAACCTTTGGCTACAACTGCGTTTTTGCTAATTGAGTTTTTGCTAACTGAAATTTGACTGATCTGTAATATGGTATATCTACTGTCAAGACCAAATGTTTTTGCAGTTGTACATGTTGGCTCTTAGTATAAATGGAAAGGAAAAAATAAAGACCAAACATTTTTGCAGTTATACAAGAAGACTCTGAATATAATTGCAAAGAAAAAAAAAAGAAAGACCAAACCTTTCTGCAGTTATACATGTTTACTCTTAGTATAAATGGAATATATTGCAAAGAAAGAAAGAAAGAAAGAAAGCCAAAGCCAGTGTTGTGCTGGTCATAAACAGGGCTGCAGTGCTGTGGGTCCAGGCTGATACAGTTTGCCACCGCATCATTGAGTTACACTGATTTACTGCTTCCTCTGCCTCCATCCTCTACCATTAGACCCACAAACACAAACACACCCTCTGATTTTATAACCCGGTATTCCATTTAGTCTTATTCTATTTTATATCTTCTCTTCTCTCTCTGGCTGGACCAGTACTTTGTAAAAAAAAAAAAATTACATCAGAGATGCATCTTCTGGGGCCTCTGCCAATACAGAAGCAAAGAGGATTATAGAGAAAGACACCCCATCACTGACTTTTCCCTTTCACTGTGGCTTTGACTAATACTGATGGTGAAACAATGGCAAATTGGAATACTTAAAAAAAAAAACAATTTCACTGATAGGAAACACCAGTTACATGCACATGAACTCATTATTGGAGTTCTGCAGGCGTCAGGTTATTCAAAGGATCATGTGAACAATATAATCTGATATGTTTATCAGGTGGTAATCTGATTAAAACATGTGGATTTCTTCCCAATACACTGATCTGATAATATAATTTCATTCTTTTACATCTGGGCATGAGTAAAACAAGACATAGTCAAATCTGGGGGATTATACCTGCTCCAAAAGAAACCTGTTAATGGACTGAAATGTCTAAAGCAGGTTTTTTTCAATGATCACATTTCTGAAATGCATGAAAATACTCCAGATCCGATTATTACAATTATGTATTTACTCAGTTATCTCAGTTTTATGGTCATGTAAACAGGTTCACTATTTGCATAGATGAGTAAAACCTATTCTATTGTTCATTCTAAGAATTTCACATTTTGACCCAAGACTTATCTTGGAAACTTGAGCCAAACAGCATTTAACCTCTTCCACCCTGAGCCTATTTTCAGAGAAAAACGCCTAAAAAAACCATACCCAAAATAAATGAAGAATTGCTCTACAATCCTAAGGTTTATATGGATGTTCTTTGTATCTATGGACATCTACAGGCTTCACAGAATCTATTCCCATTGTCTAAAATAGTGTAACTACTACTATGACTGAATAAACTGGAATAAGATCAAATATAATTTTTTGGTCTCGCCTGAATTTATTATTTTTTTGACAAAAGAAAACACCCTCCTAACAATGATTCCATGAATATAGACACTATTGATCACCTTCAGTAACTCCTTTCCAACACAGGTACAAAAGTTGAACTCATATCCATTACAGAAGTCTATTACTGTCTACTGGAGCTTTTAGAAATGAAATTTACCTTGTGTTTCATCAACTTCTACCTTTGTGCATAAATAATAATAATAAATAATAAAACCATATAAACATAGATTATTTTGCAGAATTCAACATATAAATCAAACAATCAGTGAGGTGCAAAAACAAGGTAAGGTTTGATGTCATATTAAAGTGTCCATATAGAATAATAACTGAATAGTGCAAAGTAAAGTAATAAGGATGTAATTACAGCATTATTTGTTATTTACAGAAAGTATATAGTGAAAAACAGAAAGGAAATGTGATTGTGCAGTCATTATTGAACAGTGTGATGTCTTGTCAGTAACACACACGTGGTCATATTTACTTAGTTTTATTCCAGAACCATTTTACTTGGAGACCAGTGTCATCAGTGTCGTCCTCTGAAACCTGTTCTTTAACCCCCTGTGTCTGTAGATATGATGAGTGTGTTGGCCCTGGTGCGACAGAGATCTACATACCTACAGATGACCCGCCTCCTTACTCTTTATTGGACCCCTGTCGGGTTGTGGCGGAGCAGGACGAGCAGCCTAGCTACCCCAGCCCAGACCCCTCCCCATATTATGGAGAGAGCTCAGCGGGCACTTCCTGGTTCTCCACCTCTCACTACCCAATGGGACTGCAGGAGCTCCAGCAGCAGCAGGAGCAGCAGCACATCTCATCCATCTCCTTCCCACTGGAGGCGGCACCTCCTTATGAGTCAGTGCTGGTTGACCAGGGTCAGCCCCTCCCTCTCATGCCATGTGACCTTTACAAACACCAATCAGAGACAGGAGAGGGCAGTAACCCCCAGCAACCAGAGGCTAACGAAATCCGGTAGGACAACAAGGTTATTTCTTTCACCTGAGCTGTGTGTCGTCCCCACTTGAATAAAACAGTTTTGAACAAACAAGGGGCTCAAAATGACACGCACATCTTCCACACTGTTGCTAAAAGGCTGAACTGGACTGAAATGCAGCCAGTGCTCCAGTTTCCAGCAGCGTTTTGTCTCTGGACACTAAACACACATCCAATAATAGTGTTCTTGGAAAGACATTTTCACTGGGAAAGCATTTGTTGTTGGGGTGATGCTTTCAGAGGAGAGCGCCTGCCCGCCAACACTGCCTGGAACAACATCAACTTTTGTCTTTTCTTTTTTTTTTTTTAATTCATTTTAACTGTTAATATCTCTTTTTTTAAAAAATCAGGACTGATCCAGTCTTACACATTACATCTTTAGACTGAATTACTGCTTCATACCATCTTCATCATATTGTAAATGATGGTGAGCTTTGTCTGTAGATGAAGGACTGAGTGTAAACTATCAATGTGGAACTGTAGGTAATAGTATAGTTTAAGGTAAACACAAGCACACAGAGGACTTCCCTTCTATTTCAGCTGGTATAATCATGTACCCTCACACGTCGGAATCACATCAGATGATTTGATACCACATCCTTAATTACCAGCACCCTTTCTGATCCCCATCTTGTGTTAACATCTAGTCCTGTGTGCTCTCCTGTAGCCTCCAGTGTGGTGGTTGTAGCCTAGTGGATAGAAATAATGCCTCTATGATAAGATGGTTTTAGACTTTATTTTTTTCCATTTGTCTCTGTTTTAAGCAAACATGACCCCCCCTGATTTCTCCAAAGACTGATCAGTAGAAAACAATGATTGACTTGTAGTAATTTATCCTATAATTGTCACTAAGTAGATCCCTTGAAGATGTATTTTAAGATGTTAGAGGGTATGCCACAGCCAAAGGGCTGATTTAAAGCAACTGCTTGCTTCATTTTGTAGATGTTTGTCTACTTCTCGTGAAGGTTGTTTGATATTTATTACATATGGTCTGATCACCAGAAGTATCCGTATGTCCACAGCAAAACATGTTGATGTAAGTCTATTATTAAAGGGCTCTGTTAGAAATATTATTGTTTTAATGGCCCCATAGTACAGATTAATAACAGGAAATATCAACCACAACAATTAACTCATATTTGATTAAATAAAAGACCAATAATCTATAAATGAAACCGTTAATGGTGTCAAGAAGGAATAATACCCCTAACAATAAGGTGATGTGTATTCAGAGGAAGGAGTGTTGTCACTTAAATTCTACTTTAAAAGAGCTGATTTACAAAAGGAAATATGTGCATTTCAAACCATCATGATAAGACTGAGCTTCACAGGACAAATGTCCATTTAGAGCCAAGTTATTTTAATATAAATCTCACTTTTTCTAAAAAATAAATAAAGAAATACACCAGACACCAGCAGCAAAATGTAGCTCAGAGCCCGTCTTAACATCAGGTTGGATCAAATGCAACATATTTTTATGTGAAATTATAGACATTAATGCACTTTTCACATAAGAAACATATGTCACTGTATAGCTTTGCTCTGTTCTCTTTGTTAGTCAGGAATCAGTCAACATTGCGTGTCGTGATGTCATTGTATAACGGCAGACATCTTTTTTAAATACATGATGTTGTTATCGTCGTAAGGAAAGTAATAATGTAGAATCAGAGCAGATTCATCTCATCGTCTGAACCCGCTTTATCCTCACTAAGGTCACAGGGGTCACTGGGGACCTATTCCAATTAAAACAGGTGAAGGCGGGGTACACCCTGTATGAGTCTCCAGTTCATCACAGGGCTGAACATATATAGACAAACAATCATTCTCACATTCACACCTATGGGTGATTTAAATTAACTAATTAACCTATCAGTGCATGTGTTTGGATGGTGGGAGGAAACTGGAGCACCTGTACGCAGACACAGAGAGAACATGTAAACTCCACACAGAAAGGTCTGGTGTTTGAAACGAACCAGGGACCTTTTGCTGTGAGGCACAAGTGCTGACCACTGCACCACCCAGAGCAGATTCAATCAATTACAAAAATGAATTTAGATGAGATGGTCATTATAGATACACAATGTTAACCTCATAGCATAATCACCTAAGTCACACCCTATTGAATTCAGGTGTTTCTTTTCCATCAGGAGTCTAGGCCACAAAATAATGACAAAATACTGTAATGACATGTCATGGTATAGGTTTATGTTGGGATAAATATCACAAATAATTATGTTTATGTGTCAAATCAGCATGAACAGGACATCTTATAGCAATAGACATGATGTTTCCCAATAATTTTGTCCATCTAGTTTATGCACATATCAATATTTCCTTAAAGTTTAATGGGATATTTTTCTTCCTGTGGATGTGAAGAAAGTAGACGGTTAGTTGTGGTAGAAAATTATAATTATTTACAGTCAGAGCACGAAAATATATTTTAAAAAAGTAGAGGGAGAACATTTAAATCAAAGTCACAGATAAAAAATAAAATGTATTAAAAAGTTAAGTAAAAACCATCGCTGAGGCATTTTGGAAACACAACTAACAATTTAACTCTAACCAATACAATGGAATGATATGCATCACATTATAAAACTGTATTATCATTGTTATCATGTTTTGTATCCCAGACTCTTATCAGAAAAGAAACACAGAAATTCAACATTTCCTAATAGTTTACTTTTTGTACTCGGGTAATAATGCTATGATGCTAATGAAAAACTGCATTAATGCTCAGCTCTACAATTAAATTTAAGTAATCATAGAGGACTAGCACTGATAATATTTAGATTGAACCTATTTCTACAATGGTAAGTGTGGTTTTAGAGTGTGCAGTCGCTATAGGTTGTCATGTATATGTTTGTTTATAACAAAGGCCGACATGTGTTCAGTGATAAAATTAACACATTTTTTCAGAGTTTGACAGTTGTCTAACTTGTCTTTTTCCACACCGTTATCTTTCAGTGAATATGTTCACAATGAATATTTTATCTGATGTGTTGTAAAGAGCCAGACAACTAAAAAAAACAAAAAAAACAACAACTCCTCTAAATAATTGCATTTAAATCCATTTTTTCCCTTTTAGGAGCGTAGAATTTTTCATGTTTATGTGTGATGGACAGCCTCGATGCAGGTTTTCCTGGAGACACTAAGACCTGTAGACAACAAATCACCATTGAACATCCATTTCCACTCCTAAAAGCACAGCTCCCAGTGTCTTCTTTTGTGCTTTTTGGTACGAATATGCAAATATCAGTTATGGTACTTTGTTGTTTTTTTTTCATGGGCTTTTATTTATTTATTTATTTTCATTTTATACATGTTACATGTAGTTAAAATATGTGCCTAATAGCCCTCAGACTGTTAGCTCAAACACTGTAGCCATAATAATAATGCAAATAATGCAGTGCTTGGTGCTGTCAAATGTATTTCTGTTATTTGTTACTGTTACTTTGTTATGACTCATATGGAGGATGTCCACACTGACGTAGTTCTTATTTAATTAGTTTGGTGGACAAATTGGATCCCAGGAACCATATGATGTTTGTGCTGTTTTGTGCTGTTGTTCCAGTGATTAACTTCCATTTGTCATTTGGTTCAGTTTGGCAGCTACAACAGTCCACGAGTCATTTTACAAACTCAACTGAAGTGTGTCCATGATGTCTTTTATAGCTGGGGGGGGGGTTATTTTGATCGTGACAGAAATGATTAAAGCACCAAAATTAGTAGGGATGAACTTTAGGACATTCTGCATCATTTCAAAAGGGGTGCCAAAAAATCCAGTCATGTGGTTTTATCTCAAAATATGCTTTTTTTTGGGGTAAAATCTTGTTTTTTAGAATTTGATCTTTTAGAAAATATATCGGCCACTAGAGAAAAAAATTTAACACTTGGAACTGATACCGATGGATCCTATGAACTTTTTTAGGTATATTAATTGAGTTAACTTTAACAAATTACCATTTTGGTGTGAAAAACATGTTTTTTGTTAGTATAACTTAAAAAAAAAAACTTATCTTGCAAACTGATACAGATTTTTAAACAATTTTTCGTCATTCTTGTCTTAAAACCATCAGTACATTTTTAGTCATCATGAAGTGGCAGAGATAGTTTCATAATATGGAAATTTTGGGATAAAATGACCACCATTACATTTTAAATTGCAGATTTTCTGCTGAAGTGAATGCTATTTATTGTTTAAATATCTGTATCGGTTTGCAAGATACGTTTTTTTTTTTTTTTTTTAAGTTTTACAAACAAAAAAGTAATTTTTCACTACAAAATGGCTGTTACCATGGTAATTTGTTAAAGTTAGCTCAATTAACATACCTAAAAAAGTTCATAGGATCCATCGGTATCATTTCCAAGTGTTAACATTTTTCTCCAGTGACCGATATATTTTCTATAAATACAATTAAAAAAAAAACAAAAAAAAAAAACGAGATTTTACCCAAAAAAACCACATTTTGAGATAAAACCACATGATCGGATGTTTTGGCACCCCTTCTAAAATGATGCGTTACTAATTTTGATGCTGTAATCATTTCTGTAACGATTCTTCCAAACATTTGGGTTAAACTACCCCACTATTATTGTCGACCTGAGTAATGGTGAATGAGTGACTGTCAGACTAGATTTGAATATTTCTCACTTTCTGCATATATTACACTTTCTGGTAAAGTCACTGTTATGAGAGTCCTAAAAACTGTTTATTTGAATGTCCTGCTTCAGTCCAAGTGCATAATGTGTCTCTGTTTTGTCCCTTGTTTTCCCTTTAAAAGTGCTATTTTAACATTCAAAGCCATTTACTTTCAGTCCAAACATAAACTAGTGTTGCATCACGTGTTCTCTCTGTTGAATGTGTTTTATCAGCTTGACACATATTGAGTTGTGGAGGGATTTTTAGTTTGAGGTTTTTTTTTGCTTTTTGAGATGTTATGTTTTTACGGTGGCCGACGGGGGCAAAAGCATTGCATCGACGAAACGCTGCAAACACAAGAAATGTGCACAAGCAAAAACACAAACACATTAAACAAATGTAACAGAAGAGGAAAATGCTGCAATAACAGAAATGAATCAGAAGCAAAAACACGTAAACTCCCAAAACAACTGGGAGAGAAACACTGCAAATTCACTCCACATCAAAATGGAAGTTTACCAAAATAAAAGGGGTTCACCAAAATAAAAGTGGTTCACCAAAATATAACGGAAGAAGAAGATGGCGAAGTCGAAGTTTATTAATTGAAGAGATTAGCTTTTAAAGGTGTAGAGCAGCAGAGGTATGTAGCTAATGTTAGCGCCGCACTTCTTCTGCTTTTCTATTATAATGTATCAGATTATGGTCAAGGGTTTAAAAAAGACGAAGGGAAATAAACCTGTTCATGCTAATCTCTTAAATCAATGAACGTCATCTTCATCCACAATCTTCTTTTTCTTTTGTTTTATTTTGGTGAACTTCCATTTTGTTGGAGCGTCTCTCCTGCAGTTTGTATGTTTTGCTATTTGCAGCTTTTTTTCTTTCACATTTGTTTTTGGTTTTTGTACCTTTTTTGCTTCTGCTTTGTTTTCTGTTATTGCAGGATTTTTCTCTTGAAGTTTTGCTTGTGTTGTGTTTGTGTTTTTGGTTGTTGCATCTTTCTCGTGTTTGCAGCGTTTTTTTGTAGATGCGGTGGGTTTGTCCCCCATAGGTTATTACCATAAAAAATAAATAAATAAACCTAGCTGAACCCGAGGCAATTTAGTGATTCAGTGACAAATCTGTCAGTGTAAAAAGAGAGTGAGTTAGGGATTGAAATGTTCGCAGCCAAGTCGACGAGTCAACTGATAATGAAGGGACATGATAATGAACTGGTGTCAACATGTTTGTCACAGTACACACATAAACCATCCAAGGAATAAACAACTAACTACACTTGACAAGAACTAACAGAAAACAAAGGGTTCATTCGAACTGTCTAAAGTTTTCATCTATCACGACTGTTGACGCAGAATATTTTTGCTCATTTTTTCTCCTTTGACGTCAGTGTACATGTCGTATCATGGCTTTGATTTACACTCAGTTACAAGCAAATAATCAAACAGGACTAGTGGAAAACAAAATAAAAGTCTAATACTGATAAAAGCCAGAATATAGAAGATGGATTTACACAAACTAAAAATAATACATTTAACCATTATAAACAAATAATAATAAACCAAACTGTCCTCTTATCAGTTGACAGTACTGTACAAAAGTCTTAATCCACCTTTAGTTTTGTTGTTTTTGCAGGGTTGAAATGAACATATATATTTATTTCTTCCTCTCTTTTCATCAGATACAACAAGGAGATACGCAGACTTTAGAAAGTATCATGACATAACTTTTGTTATGATTTGATGCCACATGATAAAATTTGATTTGACTTTAAAATAAATCTCATGTTATCTGAACAGACGTGTTAAAGTGTTATGGGACGTTACATTAAAGGTGACCACCTTGGTTTATAGAAGCTGTTTTAAGCTGTATGTTTTGGTTTTACTGCTGCACATACTTATCATACTATATCCAGATTGGATCCTAACCTTATGTTGATCACACTACAAAAATCACAATATTTTTTTCCCACTTTTCCACCTCACAAGGACTATTATAACATAACACATTTTTTTTCTAACCCTAAATTTAAGTATTCAAACTCAAACATTACTTTTTCACCAATCTTACCAACATAATTTGTGACTTGGTTCAAATTAGATGTATTAACTCTTTGTGTTTGTATCATTAGTGATTAGCATATGCATTTCATGACCCTTTATGATCATCTCTACCATTTGGTTGAGCATGTTTTCAAAAAATTATTAATTAATTAATACCAAAGTATTTCTGAAACATGATGAGGAATATTTATGTAAAATAAACTCTGTAAAAGTTAATAAGATGAAAATATCAAACTTATCTGCAATTTCACATCCAAAAAAAGATCATAGCAGAGGTGTTGTCACAGTTATGATCTTCCTTGTTGGTGGTATATACACACATATATATATATATATATATATATATATATATATATATATATATATATATATATATATATATATATATATATATATAGTGTTTTTGTGCATTATATGGTTCTTAAATATGGGGGAAACTGCCCAAGAAGTTTGGTGTCAAAAGACTTATTAGGGTTCAAAGTTGCCTCTACCAAATGGTTGAGTTGACCAACAAAGGGTTAACACAAAGATTAAGAAAAATGTGTGGTCATTTTAACATTACTAAAGCAAAAAACTAATCATGACCTAAGACTTTTGCACAGAACGGCATATTTTGAAGTTATGTTGAATTACATTCATGTTAATTTCACTAATAAACTGAACCATGGAGAAAAACTTTGGAAAAGGTTTTTATCTAGCAGGTGGTGCTCCAAAAGTGAGTTTTAATTTATTAAAAAGTAAAAAGGAGTGAGATCAGTGTTTGTTCATTATGTGTTTTATATCAGAGGTGAATATCTGATCTAAAGCTCAGTGCATTTGTCAGTGTCACAGTATTAATAAACACTGTGGTTTCTATTGGGATTGAGGCTAAATTTTTTAAATCAAAGTGTGTTTTCAGTTACTTGAGTCCAGAATACCTCTTTATCCACTGATATTGTCATTGACCCCAGTGGGGGTGCCACCATATTGTGTTTGTGTGTTTATTCCCTGTACACAGATGTGCATAAATGACTGCCATGTTTTATCACTTCCCCTCTCCTCTCCTTCTATCTTTTGTTGTGTTTCTCAGCAGGCAGCGAGTGTCATGTACATAATAGGAAATACAGTTACTAAAGTTTATTTATGATCTGTATTAGAGATTTTATTAAATATTTTTTCTTCTGTAGAGGAGAATAAATAAATCTCAACGCTTCTATGAATCTGACCATCTGTGGTTTGTTCTAATATTAACATGAGGTTCTAATAATAATATGTGCTTTGTTGTAACACTCAGTGAAAGGTCAGGACATTGAAGCCCATGAATGAAGTTTTACAAGTTTTTGTGTTGTTAAATGCACCACAGGGCTAAGGCTAAAGCTGGTCATTCTGGTCAGTCTTAAACAGGTTCATGTCAGTTTGGTGTTTGCAGATCCTAAACAAGATAAGTTACAGCGAGTTAAAGACCAAAGAAAAATAGTGTGTTTTTAAACATTCTTTAAAAACCAGAACAGAGGATGCCTGTGTCTCTGTCACCTCTAAACTTCCGTCTTGTTTTGGGGACGACCAGAAACAACAGGTCAGCTGACCTTAGAGATGGGGTTGGGTACTGAAGCCAAAAAAGGTCTGATAAATATGGTGAAGCAAGATTATTTTAAACATTTCAAATCAAATAACAAAGGTTAATATGGATTCTGTAAGGCATAGGGAGTCAGTGCAGGGACGTTAGGATAGGGCTCATGTGCTCACTTAGTGAAAGGTCACGACATTGAAGCCCATGAATGAAGTTTGACCTGTTATGTTGTGAAATGCACCACAGGGTTAAGCCTAAAGCTGTGTTCATTCTGGTCAGTCTTAACAATACAAATGATGATAACTGGACTGACAAGAACCTGTCAGATTCTTAAATGGACGTTTTTCTGCTGAACATTCAGGGTCCTGTTCACAAATATGTTGAAAATCCTGTCAGAGAAGCTGTATCTAAAATAGGAGGGACTGTGGTTTATTATTTCTCCTTTGCTAGATTTACTTTTGAACTTTTTATTTTTTTGTAAACTTAATATCCTTTTATTTTTGTCCTTGTGTCATTTTCTCCTCTACTTCAGAAAGTGTTCTCTCCTTTCTATTCCTACATTTTATTTATTTTATTCATTTTAATTTTTTTATGCCGTGGGAGTATATTTACACATTAAAGTACATTATTATGTTTCCATCTAAGATCTACTTTAATCTTTAAGGGTAACTTCTTAAAACACAATCATAATACTGTGAGTTTTCTTATCATTTATTAAATATAAAAGAAAATTGTATTAAAATTTGTGAATACATCACTCAAAGCAAAGACAAACTTAACTTGTGAAACATGTTTTTTGTTTGTTTGTGGAAGAATAAAGAATGTTGAACAAACTTACAGGACTTTGCAGCCATAAAACAAACAAACAATAAATAAATCAGTGAAAGAAAACCATCTGTTGCTCTACATACAATAATAATGCAGAGTAGTACAGTAAAAGATACAAAGATGTGAGTTAGATCTAGTTAAAGTTAAATTGAATTAAATAATCAGATAGAACATTCAAAAAAATTAAGTCCACGGCTCTGTTTGTATAATTATTCACAATGTGTTTGATGTGACAAAGCATCTTCTAAAAGTGAACAGGCTGGATTGTTGAGGTACTTTACATCAGACACACCCACTTAAACAGCAGGACATCAGGTGTATAAATAAGCACAACTTACAAACACAACAGACATCAGTTCACATTTAAAGGCTCCTGTCTGCTGGTGTAACACTGGAGGTGAGTGACTAATATTTAGTCTTATTCAGTCTTTTTAACTTTTAAAGGACTGCACTAAAGTCAATCTTTCTTCCCTCAGAAAATGAAACCTCAGGTTGTGTTCGTGCTCTTTGCTCTCGTGCTCGTGCTCACAGTTGATGCTGTGAAGAAAGAGAAAGGTATGTGTGGGTTTTTTTCAATAGCTGCAAACATTTGAAAAGTCACTATAGTTGTGACTGACTGTCATCTGTCTGCTTTCATAAGTTAAAGTTGTTCCAGTGGAGGAAGTTGTTGAAGAGCTTCCACCGCACCTGGTCCAACATGTACTAAAACCTGCAGTTCCTCTGGAGAAAGTGGAGGGTAAGACTATAAACTATCATACATTTACTGAGACAAACTTTATTGAACAACAAGTGAAATGACTTGGTCACAATAGCTCATACATATGGGAAAAAAACACAAGCAAAAATTAATATGAACACAAAGCACTAATAAAATAGAAGTGACAACACGTCACTTCAATTGTTTCCTGCAAATTGTTTCTAGTTGTGTTTTTAACTCCTATTGTAGTGTAACTATCAAATCAAATCGTATAACGGTTGTGACTGACTGTCATCTGTCTGCTTTACAAAGTTAAACTTGTTCCAGTGGAGGAAGTTGTTGAAAAGGTTCCAGTACATGTGGTCCACCCCAAACTAGTGCTTCCAGCTGTTCTGAAGAAAGTGGAGGGTAAGACCTGCTGTCATTTTAACTACAAACTATCACACATATACTGAGATAAACTTTATTGAACTGCAAGAGAAATTACTTGGTCACAATAGCTATATTGTGAAATTAAAGATTTGTACATGAACACATTTGTAGGAAATGCAAGTAAATATAAATATAAATATACATAATACACACAAGGTGTAAAAGTGACGAAAGTGTGAATGTATGAGTCAAACTGATACTTTAACTTTAACTCCTAACTCAAACTTTAACTCCTATTGTAGTGTAACTATCAAAGTTGTTGATAGTTGTGACTGACTGTCATCTGTCTGCTTTACAAAGTTGAAGTTGTTCCAGTGGAGGAAGTTGTTGAGAAGGTTCCAGAACATGTGGTCCACAAGTAACTAGTGACTGCAGGTCCTCTGCAGACTGAGAAGGGTAAGACCTGCTGTGATTTCAACTACAAACTATCACATATTTACTGAGATAAACTTTATTGAACAACAAAGGAAATGATTTGGTCACAATAGCTGTTACATATAAAAACATTGTTGGAGAAAAAAACACTAGCAAAAATAGAAGAAAGGAAAATAAATGTGAAGAGATAAGAGCAAAAATAATATGAATTAAAAGTACATGAACATATCTATAGTACATGGAAGTGAATATAAATATAATTATGCATAATATACACAAGGTGTGAAAGTGACTATTTTCAGTATGTTTTGGGATTGTCACAAAGACCAATTGATTACATTTTGGTTGTGATTTTACATTGCAATAAATGGAGAATAAATGTCAAAGTGATCCAGAATCCATGATCTTCTCCAGATCACCACCAAAATGTAATTGTTTGTTCCTTGTGACACTCCCAACACATACTGAAAATTTCATCAAGATACATCCATAGGTTTTTGAGTTATTTTGCTAACTAAGACAGACAAACAAACTCATAAACATAAGCAAAAACACTCCTTGGTGGACCTCTCTTCAATCGAAGGGGTGAGGTCTGCCTTGGCAGAGGTTTGCACTCTCAGGGTGATTTTCTAGTTGATGATGCAACTGTTCTGTTGTTTTATTTTCTGTGTAAATATTGTTTGTGTTTTTGTTTTTTTAGATGAACCTGAAAATGAATGAGCTCCAAATGAAGATCAGCTTTGAAATCCTGTCTTCAAATTTGCTCAAAACTGTTAATCATGATATTGAATAAAGATTGGATGCAAAAATAAATGTTGGTGTGTTTATTTTAGTTTAGTATGAGAAAAAAGGAGTTAAAGTGAAACCCCAGAAGCTACATCATACAGGCAAACTGAGCAAATATTGAGCAAATGTCATAAGACACATTTAAATTTTCGGCTTTTATGAATTTCTCAGGTGTTATTGCTGCAGTTGTTTTTTTTATATGTATATTTACAATTTTAAGAGTGTAAACAAATGTTTACAAATCTATACACTCCTGAGACCCAGTAAGTAAATATTTTCACCATATTACATGAAATAATTGCCCTAATTGGAAATTTAACTATGCAACAGTTTTTCAGATACATTTTTTTTTTACATAATGCCATTTTCAGTGGAGATTTTTATTTATTTACTGACTAATTTATTTATTGAACTAAAGCTGTGACACTTGTCCATTATGGAGGACACACATGCTTGTAATTATTTCTTTTGGTTTTGAGACTTATTTGATTTCCCTATATTAGCTTTAACTCACATTATTGTCTTGCAAATCTAAAAACCAAAAATCCTAAATAAATATATTAACAAAAATCATGTAACGTTTAACTTAACCATCCTAGATTTTCAGCAGCCATGCACTTGATCACATTAGTTTTAGTTTTAACCACACCGCCATCTGCTGGTACTTTAGTGTAAGTGCACTATTAAAAACAATTGAAAACTGTGTGATTTACTCAACGTTCCCTTTAATAAATTAATAACTTCAATACTTTTTATGTCTAGGAGGAATAATAAAAGCAACAGTAAAAACTAAAAGGAAATTACAAAATTGGAAATGCTGCTCTTGGACCCAGTGTGTTTGATTTACACCATCGTCCACAGTGTTTTGTGTCAGCCTGAAGACAGTAATTGGTCACTGGTAGTCATGTGACCCGGAACTGAACCTCCGCCGGGACGCTAGATTTTTTTTCCAAGGATGGGGGCGAATTTATTTCCATATACCACGCCCTGAACTAATTTCATTATTTGGCCAACTCAATAGACTCGGCAACACTGACTGGATCACCTAACATCAGATTAGCTAGCTAGCTAAAGTAATATGGAGGATTTAACTATCTCATTTATCAATAATATTTTCTTCTTCTTCATGCTTTGCCTGCCAGCAGCCAGTAAAGATGGAAGTAGAAGCAGGGACAGGAGAATGTTGACTTTTGCAAGTCAGTCAGAATGAAGTTTATTTTACAGAATTAGATTCACGTTACTGGAAATGGTGATAGTATAGCTTTAGCTAGCTAGCTGGTTATAGTTGAGTAGATCAGTGTTTCCCAACCCTGGTCCTCAAGGCACACTATCCTGCATGTTTTAGACATTTCCCTCTTTGAACACAACTGACGGTCATTATCAGTCTTCTGCAGAGCTGGATGATAGGCTGATCATTTGAATCAGGTGTGGTTAGAGAGAGAAACATCTAAAACATGCAGGATAGTGTGCCTCGAGGATCAGAGTTGGGAAACGCTGGAGTAGATGTTAGATTAGGCATGGGCAAACCATTCCTAAAAGGCCGGTGTGGCTGCAGGTTTTTGTTCCAACCAAGCAGTAGCACACCAGACTTGATTCAATTCATCAACTGATCTCAGTCTTCAGAGATTTAATTGGTCAAACTGTGTACTCTTGGCTGGTTGGAACAAAAACCTGCAGCCACAACGGCCCTTTCTGGAACAGTTTGCCCATGTCTGTAATACAAATGACTGTAACTGGACTGAAAAGAACCTGTCATCTTCTTAAATGGATGTTTTTCTGCTGAACATTCAGGGTCCTGTTCACAAACATGCTGAAAATCCTGTCAGAGAAGCTGTATCTAAAATAGGAGGGTCTGTGGTTGATTATTTTTCCTTTGCTAGATTTACTTTTGACCTTTTTATTTTTTGTTAACTTAATATCTTTGTCCTTGTGTCATTTTTTTCCTCTTCTTCAGAAACTGTTCTCTCCAAAGTTCTCCTCTCTATTCCTACATTTTTTACATTTATTTATTCATTTATTTTCATGCCATAGGAGTACATTAATATATTAAAGTACTTTACTATGTTTCCATCTAAGATCCACTTTAAACTTTAAGGGTAACTTCTTAAGACTCAATCATAATCCTGTGAGTTTTCTTATCATTTTTTAAATACGAGAGAAACGCTTTATTTCAATTTATGAATACATCACTGAAAGCAAAGACAAACTTAACTTGTAGAACATGTTTTCTTGTTTGTTTGTGAAAGCACAAAGAATGTTGAACAAAGTTACTGGAGTTTACAGCCATAAAACAATCAATAAATAAATAAATCAGTGAAGGAAAACCATCCATTGCTCTACATACAATAATAATGCAGAATAGTACAGTAAAAGATACAAAGATGTGAGTTACATTAAGTTAGGATTAGGAATTTAATAATCAGATAAAACATTAATAATAAAGTCCAAGACTTAAAAAAGTGCAATACAGATTTTTGAACAAATGTTTTCTCTTTCTAGTTTTCTTTGATTACAATGGTACAAACAGATACATCATTCATCTAATATAAATGTTTAAAAACAAGCTCTTATTTAAAGCTAACGGTCGCTGTGTTAGTGTAATTATTCACAATGTGTTTGATGTGACAAAGCATCTTCTAAAAGTGAACAGGCTGGATTGTTGAGGTACTTTACATCAGACACACCCACTTAAACAGCAGGACATCAGGTGTATAAATAAGCACAACTTACAAACACAACAGACATCAGTTCACATTTAAAGGCTCCTGTCTGCTGGTGCTGGAGGTGAGTGACTAATATTTAATCTTATTCAGCCTTTTTAACTTTTAAAGGACTGCACGAAAGTCACTCTTTCTTCCCTCATAAAATGAAACCTCAGGTTGTGTTCGTGCTCTTTGCTCTCATGCTCACAGCTGATGCTCTTAAGAAAGAGAAAGGTATGTGTATGGTTTTTTTCAATAGCTGCAAACATTTGAAAAGTCACTACGGTTGTGACTGACTGTCATCTGTCTGCTTTTTGTTACAGAGGCCCCACCACACAGCTTTACATCTTAGAATTTAAAAGTGTTGAGGTGGGAACAGTGATGGATGGTAGGGGAAGTGAATTCCAGAGGTTTGGGGCAGTCACAGAAAATAATACAATAATAATATAATAATAGACTCAGACTTGGAAAAACATATTTTAAGCCACAATAAAGATCATGTCATACAGTCATCACAGATACTGTCACATTCCATGTTTGCATTAAATGGTTGATCAGTGAAGAATATGAAAATGATTTATTGATGGTGCAATTGTTGTGTTTTCTGTACAAATATTCTTTGTGTTTTTGTTTTGTTAGATGATCCTGAAAATTAATGAGCTCCAAAGAAATTTCAACTGTGAAATCCTGTCTTAACAGTTTCTCAAAACTGTTAATCGTGATATTGAATAAAGACTGGATGCAAAAATAAATGGTGGTGTGTTTATTTCAGTTTAGTATGAAAAAACAGTTTAAGTGAAATCACAGAAGCTACATTATAGAAACAAACTGAACAAATATTGAGACACAATTAGATTTTATGTATTTCTCAATTGTTATTGCTGCTGTTTTTTTTTTTATATTTAAAATGTTAAGTTTAAATGTTATATGTCATCATCATCATAGTGGCCAAAGCCAAGCAGCACGCCTGGCAAACCAATCCTGCCTCTAAAGTGTCATGACGTAACTTTTGTTATGATTTGATGCCTTATAATTAATTTTGATTTAACTTCAAAATTAACATTATAC
>CM035797.1:39701343-39703843 GCA_020466265.1 Siphamia tubifer
TAAGTGGAGGAAGTTGTTGCAGTGGTTCCGTTACAGAAGCTCCACAACGCACTAGTGACTAAAGGTGTTCTGCAGAAATTAAAGCGTAAGACCTGCTGTTATTTCAACTACAAACTATCACACATGTACTGAGAGAAACTTTATTGAACAACAAGGGAAATGACTTGGTCACAATAAGTCAGTTACATACAAAAACACGCTTGGAAAACAAAAAAAACACTCGCAAAAATAGAAAAAGTAAAGTAAATGTGAAAAGACAAAAGCAAAAAATAATATGAATAGAAAGCACTAATAAAGCAGAAAATAAGTCAAAGATTTGTATTGTTAATGTATGAGTCAAACTGATAGTGATAATCTGGGAGCGATTTGCTGTAGAGGATCATCCCGTCTTGTCTCGTCACCTGAACCTGCTTTATCCTCTATAGGGTCACAGGGTTCACCGGGGGCCTAATCCAGCTACAATGACCGAAGGCGGGGTATACTCATATAGGGCATATGAGTCACCACTTCATCGCAGGGCTGAACATGTCATATGGGGGATGACAGGGGGTATCATGATACCCCCATATAGGGGGGGATCATCCCCCTTCTGGTTTTGGACATCACCGTTAGGGTCCTGTGGTCTATGAGTTTTTCTAATGCCTGAAAGAAGAACTTCACATGCAACAAAGTCTGGGTGGAAGGGGGTCTGTAAAGTTAGTAAAGTCTGTTTTTTTTTTTATATTTAAAATGTTAAGTTTAAATGTTATATGTCATCATCATCATAGTGGCCAAAGCCAAGCAGCACGCCTGGCAAACCAATCCTGCCTCTAAAGTGTCATGACGTAACTTTTGTTATGATTTGATGCCTTATAATTAATTTTGATTTAACTTCAAAATTAACATTATACATCTCATCTTATCTGATCAGAAGTTTTAAAGTGTTATGGGAAGTCACATTAACTGTGACCACTTTGGTTTATATAAGCTGTTTTTATGCTGTATGTTTTGTTTTTGCTGCTACACATACTTCACATACTATAACCAGATTGGATCTTAATACAAAGATTAAGAAAAACATGTATAGTAATTTTAACATTACTAAAGCAAAAAAGGTCATCATGACCTAAGACTTTTGCACAAAACTGCATATATCTGAAGTTGTGGTGAAAACATCCCGATAATTACATTAATATTAAAGGCATCATTCCGCTGAAAACCACTTTTCCATGCTCCTTTTGGAATATGATAGGTCACCCCAAGTTACCAACACATGCAGGGTGGTGTGTCAACTGCACTGGCGGATTTCCCATTCATAGAAAACAACACAGAGAAACAAGCCAATCAGAAAAGCCGGTCCACTACAATCACAAGGACATTGGCATCACCCACGTGGTGTTTAGCCCGTCCCCTATTGCAGTGAATGTGAAGTAGCATTAGCATTAGCATCTACAAGTGAAGACGCGGCCACAGTAGCTGCTGCACAAACTTGAAAAAAACTACGGAGCAAACTGGTTCATGTGCTCTCTGTGGAAATAATGTGTGTGTTTTTCCCCCTGCACGTTTTCAAGATAACTTACTGCACGAAACCTAGCTAGATGCTACTCTCTGAAGGTAAAGAGCCAGAGGGGAGGGGGGAGTGTTCCTTCACGCATTCTGAGCCAATCAGAGACGCCTCATCACCGCGTCATGGACATCTATGCGGAAGTACCGGTAAACTCTTCGACATTTTTCTACACTCCAAAAACAGATTGAAATAAACCAATCTGGGCGTTTTTTTTAATAGAACAAACACACAATGCATTCAATAACAACGGACAACATCTAGCAGATTGTGCTGCAAAAGTGAGTTTTAATTTATCAAAAAAGTAAAAAGGAGTGAGATTAGTGCTTGTTCATTATGTGTTTTGTATTAGAGGTGGAGTTGTCAGTGTTACAGTATTAGCTGATTAATAAATACTGTGGCTATTATTGGAACTGAGGTTCAAATTTCCAAATCAAAGTGTGTTTTCAGTTACTTGAGTCCAGAATACGTCTTTATCCACTGATATTGTCATTGACCCCAGTGGGGGTGCCACCATATTGTGTTTGTGTGTTTATTCCCTGTACACAGATGTACATAAATTACTACCATGTTTTATCACTTCACCTCTCATCTCCTTCTCCTATCTTTTGCTGTGTTTCTCAGCAGGCAGCAAGTGTCATGTACTTAATAGGAAATACAGTTACTAAAGTTTATTTAGAATCTGTATTCGAGATTTTATTAAATATTTTTCTGCTGTAGAGGACAATAAATAAATCGCAACACTTCTATGAATCTGACCAGCTGTGGTTTGTTCTAATACTAACATGAGGTTCTAATTCTAAAAATAATAATAATAATAATAAATTGTATTTAGAATGCATTTTACATTTCAATAATCTCAAAGTGCTACATAGGCATTAAAATAAAAGAAAATAGAGTTCAATAAAAGGCCATTGTAAAAATGTGGGTTTTCAAACCTTGCTTAAAAGTGTGTGT